>JAYJML010000183.1:0-76011 GCA_035610835.1 Ophiura sarsii | reverse complement strand
AAAAAATCTAACTTCGATAGGCCGGGGGGGGGGGGGGGTCATAAAATTATTTTGTATCGGATAGGGGGGGTTATAAATTTATTAACAACGGCCATTGACATATTTGTGACCCCCCCCCTGCCGAAGAAAATGATAGCCCCCTTACAATGTTAATGATGCCAGCAAGAATAGCATGTACGTGTACAGACCTGGAGTCACCATGAAATGGAAACATTCTCCATTTCGTATTGATTAATAAAATGGGATCAAAACATTATTCAGTTTGTATGATTGATGACAGTTATTAGCCTAGCTAGGTCTAGTGTTTCTAGAAAGTGCATTAAAGATAAATATGGGATTGCTAAATAATAGGGGAAATCTTGGCCCGAGAGTAGAGCTAGACACTTCAAGAAAATTTACCCAAGATCAATGAATGCATGTCAATGTATCTTTCATTGGACTATTAGTCATTACATTTACATTTAGGGCATAGGATACAAAAATATCAACTCAATTCTCCTATTAAAAATGTCACTACCCTGTAATTAATTCTTTCATTTGATAATATAAGTAATCGAAGAGAGAGAATTTATTACCGCGCTTCAGTACATGTGCCGTCAGTAGCATAACCCGAGGGCAAAACAACCTTGCAACCTTGTAACACAATACAGATTGCTGTATTAACAAAAGGTAGTCTTTTATGTTTGGTTGTAAACAGGTTGATACACAAAGTGCTCAAGCGCTATAATACCTTTAACTGACAAAGGAAATACAAATATTATTAACGGGGAGTGATTCCACACATATCATGTATCCCTATCAAACACGTTTATGGTTATGATGGTGTACGTATCATTCACCGATGGCGGCGTTATCATCCGAGTAAATAGTAAATAACAGTGCGTGAATACCTAGAGGCGTGTTCACTCGACCAGGACGAAACATGTTGCACAAGGTTGTTTCATTGTCCTGACATGTTGCGTTAACTACACACCTTGTTTGAAAGGAAATCTATTCAAGCAAGGTGTATGTAATGTTGCATTTGAAAAGAATTTCATTGTGACACAACATGACTTGGCTGGAAGTATTGTAAAGGTCAACATGTCACATTTGCATAATTCGGCTATAATTTTCACGAGGGATCGTTACCCTTTTTATTGGGAGGGCAAGAAAATATCTCGGGGTGAAAGAGCAATCCGATGGATAGGGTGCGTGCAAATGGCACGGATTGCTAAGTCGACGCATGCGCACATGGCTTTCAGCGCTTGCCTGAAATTAGCTTAATTGTGATGCGATCTGTGAAAACCCGCCACATGGTGGCATTTTTCATATTAGAGATATTTATATCATAAGAAAGCTAAAACTGTGCTGATTACAGAACTGTTTCGATCATTTTTCAACGATCACTACAAAAAAAGTTATGAGTGAATGATGATTGTGATGTCACCAAAAGCTACAAAACAATAAATCATGAAAACAGGCCAAAAAGATACATAATTCAATATAATAACATTATAAGGTTAATAATAAAAGTGACTTAAGTAAGTTTGTCAAGGTGAAATTTCATGAAATATGATGACACATAGTACTGGAAACTAATTTTCTTTAAAAAAATCTAAAAAAAAAGAAGAAGTTTTTTCTTCTTCTATTTTACCCATAATCATTGATAATCCCTAGTTCACATTTTGCGACATCCGACGGGTTTTCTCAGATCGCATCACAATTTGGTATAATATTATAGATATTTTACACCCATTTTAAACTAATTTAGATGTAATTTTGACATGAAAGGTCAATATTTTCGATTTTTTGGGGGAGAGGTCTCGATCTGACTGGCGCCCAGGTTTTACCAGGCTGGCAAGTTCCATTTCCCAGGCAGAAATCGACCAGAATTGTCCTGTGAAACTGATATTTATTTTTGCCCAGTAAACATGCTTCTTTGGTTAGCCCGGTAAACGCAATGTTTGCCTTGATTTAGGGGGGGGGGTGGGGGGGGGGGGGGGGCAGGGGGGGGGGGGGTGAATAGGCTTATCGTAACACTGTTACGTTAAAAGCAGCAAGAGGGCCACAATGCCAAACAATTTAACACCGGGAAACCTTTCGTTTTTTAAAATCATTTCAATGACTTTATTCCTACCTCACTATGACAACTGAGGCTCGGCCACTGCGTGTCTGCGAAACCAGTGGTCAGCATGACAGAAGCTTCTTATGTTTTCCTTCTTCCTTTTGTATATTTTCCTTTTCCTTTTCCCTTTTTCTCCTTTTCCCTTTTCTCCTTTTCCTCCCCCTCCCCTTTTTTCCTCCTTTTCCCTTTTCCCCTTTCCCTTTTCCTTTTCTTTGCCTTCCCGATTTTGTCGCTTAACTTTTTTTACTCTGCCCCGACCCCCTCTGGCTACGCCACTGACCCCGTAGACCATTGTGTAATGAAGTCTTAAATATTTATTGATTTACATTACTAATAAGTACAAATGATATAATGATTTGTTTATCCAAATATTCTTGTAACCTATTTAATCCTTATTTAGAATGTAGCTTACAAGATGAAGACCAGAGAGTTCCAGCTAGACATGTTCCCAACCAAATGTACAACAATTTACTGGCCAAGCTTTGTGACCTGAAGGAAATAGACAGAAGACAAATGGTGATGCTGATTAGACAAGGTAGATATGTCACTTAATGCCATGGATCACCTGAAAAGTACACGCCTTAATACATTGGAGGCTCTCATAACAATGTTAGTATCACTTAAAAATCTGTAATGTTTCACAGCCTGTCAGTATGATTTTCAGAACAGCACTGTCGGATGGATAATGAAGTTGTGATATCCTTTGCTGGTGGCATCATGGAGAATTACTGATCATAATGGAGATGACTAAGTTAATAGGCCCCACTATCTGCATTTTGTTCCCTGTTTTTATGCACTTTCTCTATCTCTCCTCCTTTTTGCCCAATCCAAAAGCATTTCTTTATCAACCTTGTGTTTTTGGTGGCAGGTTCCTGAAACAAAAGTTCAATATTTTGCATAAGAATAGATTACGGAAGTTTGAGGCCTACTAAAGCCATTGAGACATAACCAGTCATGTGAAATGGACTGCTCTATTCAAAAAATAAATAATTTGAATCACATTATTGTCCAATATAGATCATTTGATTGGTGATGGTGCTAGATTGGAAGCGAGAGATGAGAAACCTCCACAAGTGTCACAAATAATATCATGTCTAGAGTTCAACAACTACTTAAGTCCAAACAATGTTTGGTACTTGATGTATCTCCTACAAGAACTTGAACGGGTAGATTTGTATGAGAAAGTGTGGTCGTATGCTTGCAAACGTTTCCAGAAACATCAAACGCTCTTCCTTCATAAGTATTCTGATGTAGGTAAGGATAGCTCAAATTCTGATTTCTCTTGGTAGAACATTTTGACGGAGCATAGACACTAACTGAGCATACCTTTACTACTACATTACTACAGAAAATTAACCAAGTCACCGCAGTGACTATGATAAAGACAAGCTTCTCTTGGAACAAATTGAGCATTGTACAAATGGAGCATATCTCTTTTGCTGTACTTGCACCAGTAACAATCGTATACAAAAGAACTAGTCCATAAAAATAATAAACCTCTCAGTGAGTCGAGTTTTCTTGTGAAATAAATAGCTGCAGATGCTGTATAAAAATATAATTGTTTAGCCAAAGAACAACACCCTGCTCAACATACAAATGAATGCCTGCCTACCCATATCTTAAGAAATTTGGAAAAAGTGTACTTTAGGTCCCAGATACTGGTATACCGGAACACTGCTAATTTTACTGTTCCAGTATGGAACACAAAATTGTGATACTGGAACGTTTTATGTTCCAGTATCGGGCGATACTAGTATACATGCTATCAGTAAGTAATTGTTCCAGTATTGAACGATACTGGTACATAATTATGTTCCAGTATCGCCCGATACCAGAATATTTTGTTCCAGTATCGAACGATACTGGATATTCCAATATCGGAATACAGTCTAGAATATGGGACCCAAAGTACACCTTTTCTGTAAATTTGTACAGATTTGTGTAATTTTAAATGAAAAAAAAAACCCTCGGCCGACCGACCAAACCTTATAGATTTTCAGCTTGCAGAACAGGGTTAATGGTGGGTTTTTGTCGTCTTATCTGTGTTTTTAAAAAAATAGGTCATTGAATTATTATTATTATTATTTTGAATACCAGCCCTAATTCTTTCTTTTATTTATCATTTGAATCCTTTGCACATTTTCAGTAAACAACCACTGTGTGATTCGGTACAAGATAACAGGCAACACAGAGCACTTTGGTGGAATGCTTCTTGCAGATTTCCAATCCATGCTAGCCGAAAAATTTGATGGAGAGGTTCGTCACATCAACTCTGTCGGTGTACAGAAAGGGTGCATAGAAATTTACTTTCAGATGCCGCTAGAGTACAAAGAGAAAGCAGTAAAGGCAGCGAAGGAAGAAGCTGATTGGCTACTTCGTAAAAATGTGATGTTGGTGGAAGTGATGGGAGAGGAAGTGATACACTTATCAACATATCATGATGATGACCAATTAGGTAAATAAATACATAACTGTATAATTATATTTGTGAGTTCTGAATATGTCGTAGGGTTACAGTAGAGGAAAGCACTCAAGTATAGAAAAACATTAAACATTCTTGGATTCTTATGGAGGGTTTTTTGTGTCAATGGTCATGTGATAAGTGTTATAGGATTAGTTAGAAATACAAAATACTGTTTGTAGACAGAATGGATTGTTTTTCATTGCTTCGTAGATCGACTTGATCTATTACTCAAGAAATTATTATTAGCTTTGAAATTAGGTGTGCAGTTAACGTGTTCAGCTTTACAGTATCAAAGAACCCATAAGTCTTTTTTTTGTGATGTAGTTTATGCACAGGTCAAATTTTAAAAAATACCGTAATAACATTATGGCTGTGTGCTATTCCCGCCCCGAAACATTGCCACTTAATATTTCAATTATTCAATTTCCAAACCGATGCATTTGATACCATCACATTTGTTCTTGTTTATAGCTGAACTCTCACAAGAGATGATGTTACTACAGTGTATCATTGAGAATGACAGACAAGGATTGGAGCAACTGTTGATAGATGGGGCGTGTCCAAATTACAAAGTGGTATGTTTTAGAAAAAATATGCTTGTTATTGCAAAACCCATCATTCTTGATAACTGATGACTTGATGACATGTGTGGGTGGACAAAGCACAAATTGACCTTGTTATATATTTTTTCTCCTGTTAATTAATGCATACATTCAATTTCACGTCAAGTTAAGATGATGACATTGGTGCTAGTTGCATTGTGAAAGGTGGACACAGCATTACTTAGCCAGTTCGCCATTTGTAGAGGTTAACAGATAGCTATAAAAGTCAAATCTCAATAGTGATTTAAGGTTTACAACTTCAATTACAAACAGAGGTGCTTTCCTCTTTAGGAAAGTTGAACAGGACATCATGATTATGACAGTGTGTGTTATCATCACCCTAAATGGAAGGGACACATTATATACCAATATATACCTACAAATGTTGTGTCTATTTATATAGGGTGGTAAAAGGCTCCTTCAGTGGACTGTGTTTATGGACCAAGAAGGCAATAGAGAAGAGTTTGTACGATTGCTTCTTGAGCATGGAGCGGATGGCTATGCCAAAGATGAGGTATGCCAATTATAATTGAATATTCAAAAATTGCAGATACAAAGTAACCTGATGGGTTTGATGTACTGCAGAGGCAGAGCCAGTTTCCCTCTTCTAATGTGTCATGTTAGTTATTCCCAAAAGCACCTATTGGGTTTTGGAATAAGAACTCTTTTTTCTTAATTTATTTTACCAATTAAACTATCAGGGGATAAAAACAGGTCAAATTTGGGGGGTAAGATTGCTCTTGAACCCATGCCGCCGCCGTGAATTATACTATCAAGGGAGAAAAATATGTCAAATTTGGGGGGGGGGGGGGGGGGGAGGTCGAATATGGACCACGGGCATGGAAGGCGGACACCTAACTGATTGCGCTAACGGGGAGCTTGAACAAGTTAACTTTTTCGAGACCATTTGATAGCGTGTCGGATTTTTAAAGACCCGTCAAGCATGGGGCACAGCAGCTATTTGCTGTGGCCATTCGTGGCCTCTGAGGGAAGAGAAATTTGTTCATGGCCCTACGCATAAGAAATGTCATACACTTGATCATGTGATCTGTCATCCTGATGATGACTTGCTGACTGCCTGTAAAGTTTCACCCAATAGATACGGCTCTGATCACCATATGATTGAATGTCAGATAAACAAATTGAAGCCTGTTCAAGTAAGGAAGATCGTGAAGGTGAGAAATTATAAAGACCTTGATCTTGAAGCTTTCAAGGGTGAGCTCTCTAATGGACTCCAAGATGTTTCTCTTCTAAGTGACCCTGACAAGCAGTCAGAGTGTTGTAATACCGTGGCTCGTCGTATTCTTGATAAGCATTGCCCTGAACTATCTCGTTCTATAAAAGTGATCAAGAGTCCAGCATGGTTCAACGACGAAGTTAGAGAAGCACGCAGGGAACGTCGAAAACGTGAACGCAAATAGCGCAAGACTTTATCACACAGTGACCGCGATAGCTACACTGAGCAGAACAAACTTGTTCTTGATTTAATTGTCGCGTCAAAAACCAAGTACTTTAAAGATGAGTTAAATGGTGCAGATGCTAAAACAATTTATCGCACTTTAAATTCATTGCTAAATAATTCTTGCAGAGCACTTCCTTCGTCATCATCAAGACTCTTAGTGATAATTTCGCTGATTATTTTAGTGAGAAGATCAATAATATCAGAGTGGAACTTGATAAATCTGATGTTAGCGCTTGTGATTCTCAGGAAGAGTGTAACAATGTGTATACCAATAACTTAAGTCATGTTTATTGTGATGAATCAAAAGACAAGTGCAATACTGATAATGTTCATTGTGATGAATCAAAAGACAAGTGCAATACTGATAATGTTGACATTTTTACAAACTTCACACATGTTGATGAATTCGAGGTTAGAAAGATAATTTCCAAAATTCCAAACAAAACTAGTTTCTTGGATCCAATGCCCACCTGGTTGTTAAAAGCGTGTGTTGATATTATGGTTCCATTTTTTATGTCTGTTGTTAACAATTCTTTTCGAGTTGGTCTGTTCCCATCTGTTCTCCTCTGATTAAAAAGCAGACCCTTGACCAAGATGTACTTAAAAATTACCGCCCAGTTTCGAATCTCCCCACCCTTGGCAAGATCCTTGAATACCCCGCTGTTTCCAGACTACATGTAAATGAACACATAAAATCCCAAAATCTTACTGATGAATTCCAATCCGCTTTACAAAGCTGCTCACAGTACTGAAACTGCTCTTCTTCGTGTAAAAAATGACATTATAAATGAACTTGGTAGAGGTAAGATTGTCATGCTTGTTTTATTAGATATGATTTTCTTTTCGAGATATCGACGATTATGTAAATTTTTCTTCCTAGACCTTTGTATAAAAGCTAATTTTCTCCACTGTCTTTTAATGCAAGACCCTGCGACTTTAAGACTTCTCGGACACGTGCCATAGACGTAAATGATTGGTTTAAACGAGTTAAAGTTTAACATGTATATTTATCGAAATGGCAGAAATATGAGGGTTTACTTTTTGCTAGTAGGAACAAAATTCGGTGTAACATTTTATTTAAAAAATAACAAAACAAATAATTTTAAACGATTTAAGGTTTAATGAAGAAAACAAATCAGGTTCTGCCTACTTTCCCCCTCCTCCGCACGGCGCGGGGTCCTAAATGATCTAAACTGTAATTAAAAAGTCATCTCCGATTGTAAGACACATGGAATTGACTCAAATGATCTTTACATAATATTTAAGGTTGAATTAAGGTCTAAATACTTACGCCCCCCCCCCCCCGATCCGTACGGCACGGAATCTGAAATGTTCTAAAATGTCACTAAAGATATATCTCCGATTCTAAGACACGTGGAATTGACACTAATGATCTTTACCAAATAGTTAAGGTTGAATTCAGTTCTGCATACTTCCGTCCCCATCTTCGTACGTCACGTATGGCACAAACCTTGCACCGAAATCCATGTCATCGATTCTAACTTATTGGATCTAAAAAGGTGACATTCTTAAAAAAACTACTCCTCCCACTTCCATTGTAAATTGTTGAATATAAGGATTTATCTCAATAAAAACCAACGAGCGAAAAGTCAATACACCTAATGACCCTGCTTACGGTGTAGCGCTCCTGGCATGTAACCCTGAATATATCATTAGATAAGTGAAGGAGTTTGACTTACAAATCAAGGAACGGACACACACATATATGTGGAACAATATTAGAAATGGGTTAAAAATGACATGCTCTATAATAGGTAATAGAGATATTATTCTTACATCCCATTTTCTTGAAGAGAGCTCAGTCGTCATATTACTCTCTCTCTCGACCAGAAAATATGTTTATCCTGTTAAGTATCTCAACCTGCTTTATATCCTCAGAAAAAAACCCCGCTGGCTTGAGTCAGGATAGCTAGTAGTTATAGAAAACTGTGCTGAGTGATCTCACTAACCCTATCACTTTGATTCTTGATTATTATTATTCATTTTTAAAGAATAAAGAAAGATGAAAATGACATATTCTACTGCCAAATATACTGCACGAGTACACATTTTGGCCATCATTCAGGCTTTTTTAACTACGAAAAATAGCTTATAGATAACTCATATGAGGAAAAATCGTCAGTATGAACACCAGGAACCGGAAGATACCAGGTCCATGGAATAACAGGATCGGCCAGAGTATTTTTCACTTCCTGTATGAAAATCCCTAACTACTATGTCTATGTATGAGGGAATCAAAGAAGAATCCAATAATAATGGATCATAGCTTGGATGTCGCATAAAAACTTACCAGACCTAAGAGGAGACTATTTATGCTATCCCAACCTAGATAATGATGTTTGTATACTGTTATACAAGATGTAGTCCTTCAAAGTTTCCTCCACAGCCAGGCCCCACTGAGGGAGCATTGACTTCCTAATCGAAAACCAAAAATTTGAAGGAGCAGGTTAGCCCATAGGGCCGGTGTCTGAGAACGTTATCTGAAAACACCGACCGATTTTCACCATCGTAAAACTCAGACATCATGACCCCTTTCATCACAATCAGACCGATCACTACATATTCATAATCACTAGAGCAGCTAGCTTCTAATGATTAGCCTGACTAATCGGAGAGGAGAAAGTTATTAGTATTCAGTCGAATTGTAAAAATAGTCCTCCTTCTTCATGGACACTGCCCTCCCAACCAGACTATCCTCTCAACTTGAGAAGATTCGCCCTGTTGACCGGACCAAAGGATGATCACTAGATTAGAAAACCTTTAATAGATTGGCCGACTAATTGGTGGAGAGATATTATTATTGCCTCTCGCAGAAAACATATCTCCTGAGTAAAAACCGTAACTCACTGAAGTCATCCGAGACGGGTGACTGAACCTTCCTCCACTACCAGGCCCACAGCCCTGGCTGCGTAAAAGATAAGTGGGTCGACCCTACTAAGACGGAAGATGCCCGATGTGGGGGCATTGACCTCCCAACTGAAAGTTCGATAGGTCAGAGGGGAACCTCTTAATTAGGTTGGTGTATGAGCATGTTATCTGGAAACACTGGCTGGTTGCCATCCACTTCAGATTCAGACGGATAATAAGAGCCTTCTTCCTGACCGTTCTGCTCATCGCATTCCTAATCTCATAATACTTCCCAATCGATTGGAAAATATCATCCTGTTGGCTAGACATAGGATGTTCAGGTGTTCGGTTAGGCCCTCTTTGATCAGCTTGGATAATCGGTGAGGAAATATAATTACCCCTTGAAGCTAAGAGGTATACATTCTAAACACTAAACATGAGTCATTCACTAAAGTTGCCCGTCACGGGCGATTGGTGAAAAGATGTCGAACTTCAAGCATGACCATTGAGAATTAGTTCTAGGTCATGTGTTATAAGCTCGCCTCCTTTCGCGTTACACACGGATTTTGGCTTTCGCGACATGATTTTAACTTTACACATTTATATTTGCTTGTATACCCCACCTGAGGTAGTCAAATTATACATTTTCTGAAGGGAAATTGCATGAGGAAACCAAACATGCCATTGAAATTATAGTACGAAAAAGGACTAAAATGGTATGATTCAAAATGTTCGGAAAAATATCAGATTTTTAAATTTTAATTTGAGATCTATATAATGTTTATACCTACCCCTATCATTATTTACTTCACATATTTTAATTCTTTATGAAATTACCCATCAGATGATATATAATTGTCAACGGTTACAACGTCGGTAAGGTAATTATACCGGCTAGTGAATATCTCCAATTTTTATTTCATAAATGTTAAGAATGTTCAGAAATATTTTTAAGGATGTACCCTTCCCTGATCTAAACTGCATTTCTGAGTTCCTCTAGTTCCAAGCTTTCTAAAAATATATACTTTTGATGTCATAGGTTGAAAACTGTTTCTGTTACAGTCATTTTTATAAATCCGGTAAATTGAGGCTGATATTTCATGTTGACTGTGTCTTATTCATAATTAATTAGTTGTTAAAAATAGTTGAAAAGTCTGTTGAACCACATTCTTAAAGACTACGAAATATCCTTTAAAATGGGACCAGAATGGTGTTTGTAACATTAGAGGATGACTAGTTAGGGTACAAAGAACAAAGCATGGGATATTCCCCATTGAGTTTGTACAGACGGCACCCCTTCCAGCGGCACCCCTTCCAGCACCACCCCTAGTCCCTAAACTTCAAACAGCTGTAGCACCCCTTCTGTATTAGCTATACCAATGCCAGTTTGCAGGCAGATAGCTTGTTATTAGGGCTTTAAAATAATACCAAATTTGTTGAGATGCTTTGAGGCGAATCTCCCGGATGTTACGAACGATAAGCTTTTGTGGTTTTAAAAATATTAAGGATTATGACAGCATAAAACTAAAAAGTGTAACAGCACCACCCTATTGGGAGGCGAGTTCATGACGCGTGACCTCTACCGAACTAAAATGGTAACAGGATAATCTCAAGTAGGTGACATGCCTCCAACTGATTGAATCGGTTGGGTGGTTTTGGTTAGAAATGTAATTACCTCTCGGAGCGGCATACCTTTCTAAATATGAGCCCAACACTAAAAATACATCTGTCATGGGTGATTGATGAAAGGATGTCGAACTACAAGTGTGACCATTTAGTTTAGTCCTGAGAACTAAATTGGTAACAAGATACATGGTTGAACATGTATCTCAAGTAGCTGACACTCGTTCCAGCTAACCTTGTCGGTTGGATAGCTCGGTAAGTGTCATGCTTTGGCGGAGCGAATCAGGCAGGTGGTGAATGAAGTCGATTGGTAAGGGATGTTCTGGTATGAATATTGACTCAACCGAGTCAAACCAAAACTTGGCCTGAGATCATCACCATGAACGTCGAGTGAGCACAGGACTTGGGCACTACCCTTATGTTCCATACCAGCGCTACCCCCCCCCCCCCCACCCCAGGGGAGGGCTTTGCCTTAGGTACGTTTCTAAAAACCTTCCTCATATGAGGAAGTATTACCAGGGTAGCGGGAATTCGGGCTGTGTCTATTATGCACACGAATTCTGGTATCATCAGATACCGTCCCTTCATGATGAACGTTGTGCCCTACCGGCAAGGCCTCACGCTGCGTAGCGAGGTCTTGGGTAGCGTTCATCGAATTTTGGTTATAAGTTTCCTGATTTGAGGACTTATCAACCTGAGAGGCCTGGATGCTGGAGGAAGCATCGCTCTGTGAAGCGTTCAAATGAGCCCCTGGAGCATGCCCAGCCAAATCCAAAGAGGCTTTGGACGAATCTCCTGCGATGTTACGAGCGATATTATCATAGCTAAGGTTAGTAAGTGAGTAAGATATAGATAAACGAGTATGACGTAAGTCTGATTATGCAGCAACTCTGAAAGCTACAATTCCTTCCCAGAAGCTGGTGGGCTCATGTTTATCATACTAACAGGGCTTAACACGAGAACAGCGACTGTGTATGATACATGACGAATGCTTGTCGCCGGGTGAGAGGGTAAGGCTACACTTACACGCTTAGGTTTGACGCTTATTCTGAATTACTACACGAGTAAAGGATGAGGGGTCCCTAAAAACCAAAAGGAAAACCGAACCGCGCGCACAAAGATAACAAGTCTAAGAACCCTGAAGTGGTTATAAAGTAAAGTTATAAACAGGGGATGTTCCAAAGCCAAAATCACTAGGATAGACTAATACAATAAGTGAGCACGATGTAGCATAATTGAAGGTGTTCCGACTGAAAGAACACCATACAAAAGGCTAACTAGAGTTAAAATCAATAACATACATGATGACCGATCATAGAATGGTACAATGTAGTAACCCGGATAGAAATGAAAATCATTGAATTTCATCGTAGTAAACATTGAATATCGGTGAAAAGATTCATCAGGTTTGTTGACTTTCATTGAAGTAAATACTATGCTTGACAAAACCATTAATATACGCCCATATTAATATTTCATCCTCATACATCGGAGGATTTCATTAGAAGTGGATCATTGTCTAAAGACCCTACTGCCAAGTACAAACGGAAACTCATGACCATCATATCTAGACTGAAAAAGGAGGGCAAAATAGCTGAATCACAATACAAACTACTCTACCCTAACTACAGCCAACACTCCTAGATTGTATTGTACTACAAAGATTCACAAAGCTGGCAAACCAGTTCGACCTATTGTGGACTACACAGACTCCCTTGGTTATGAGAGCTCCCGTGCACTGGCAGACCTACTGGGCCTTTTGGTGGACAATTCATAACCACATGTCAAGAATTCGAAACAACTAGCAGACGACTTTGCAGACATAACCATACAAGATTAGGAGATGCTAAACTCCCATGATGTTATATTGCTCTTCACCAACACTCCTATAGACATAGCCCTTGATATTGTGAAGCAGCGACTGGAAGAAGACACTGACCTCAAAAATCGCACTTAACTCAACACAGATAACATCATGGAACTCTTGGAATTTATCCTGACCCCTACCTACTTTGAATTCCGTGGAAACATCTTTAAACAGAAGTTTGGAGCAGCTATGGGAAGTCCGGTCAGCCCGATCATCGCCAACATCTTAATGGAGTTCCTGGAAAAGAAAGCGATAGCTACAGCACCTATGAACTGCAAACCTCGGTTGTAGAAGCGGTATAAGGATGACATTCTAGAAATTGTCAACAAAGGCAAAGTACCTAACCTAACGGAACACCTCAACCAGGTGGACACTTCCGGGAGTATCAAATTCACCCACAAAGAAGAGAAAGAGGGACAGAGCCCTTTCTTAGATACTCTTATTGTAAGAAAACCTGGCGGTGGCGTCAAACTCCTAAAATACCGCAAACCAACACAGACATACCAATATCTCTGAACTCATAACTTTGAGTCTCAACATCCACTCCACCAAAAACTAGGTGTTATAAGAACTCTACTTGATAGGATGAAACCAGGATCCGCCAAGCCCTCGGTACACGTGGATACCCTGAATGGACTTTAAATAAAGTCAAACGCCAAATGGAAGTAAAGAAAAACAAGCCCAAGGAGAGGAAGAATAATGAGGGAGTCAAAATGATAGGCATGGTGGTTGTCTTATATGAACAAGGCATCACAGAAAGAATCCAGAGGGTTTACAAAAAGTATAGCATCAATTCGGCTATGAAGCCTCACAATACTCTGAGAAGGCTTCTAGTACACCCCAAGGACAAAGAGGGACACTCTCAAAACCAGCAACTGCATCTATGAAATCCCACGCAAAAACTGCAAGCTGACGTATGTTGGTGAGACCTCTCGACTTTTCGAAGTCCGCTTAGCAGAACATCAAGCTGAGACAAAGAAAGCAGACACTAAGAAATACACGAGATCAGAGAGAAGGACTTCAGAGCAAGAGCAGACAAAGTCAGCTATTTCGGACCATGTAGCTAGGGCAAATCACGTAATAGACTGGAATGAGGTCACCATATTAGGACGTGTACCCACCAGGAGATCCAGAGAGGTACGAGAGGCGATGGAAATCAGAAAGAGAGGGTACAAAACACTCAACCGAGAGGAGGGGATTTTTTTGCTCTGTCACGTCTACGATCCACTTCTAAAAGTAAAAACAACTGGCAGCTCTGAATATGATGTTTCTTCGCGCCAAAGTGGATCATTGCCAATCTAATGAAATCCTCCGATGTATGAGGATGAAATATTAATATGTGAGTATATTAATGGTTTTGTCAAGCATATTATTTACTTCAATATCTTGAATGAATATACACAATATGAAAGAAAAGCGTATAACAAGAATGACATTTAAGGGAACCAATTCCGGAGGTGTGTACCATTAATATGCATTACACACTGAATCAAGACCAACGGAAAGGAAAGTGTATGAACAAGTTGCATTACACTAACGGAATCCTATTGAAAAATGCATTACACAATGAGAACTATGATCGTACGGGATAGAACTGGAATGGAATGGGCCGACCTCGGCCACCATTTTGGAAACTTACGAGAACGTAACAATAAACATTTTGGAACCTAAGGAGTTCCGAATTTTATGTGAAAAAGACAGTCCAGGTGGACCGGTCTAGGCGTAAAAAATGGGACTTACGCAAATTTCAATTTAAGCGCATAGTATAGACTATGCGCCATCTATACAGGGCAAAACCTACTTGTTATGAACCTTCTGATTTCAGAACGAAAACGTCTACATCCTGGGCACCCAAAGGAAAAAGAGGATGCATTCTGGGTAACGGAGTTGCTAGTTTGGGCTAGTTCCGTGTTGCCAAAGTAGGGATATGTAGCCCAATTGGGCCAAATATCAAGGTGTAGGTGTCCGAAGTAGAATTTGTGTATTTAAATATTATTTAGAATATTATAATAAAGGCATATTTTTGGGCAGCAATTCATCTTAAGGGGATTATTGCAAACGTTTCAAACTATAGAGGTGAGTATAATTTATGTAATAAATATATTTCAACTTTAGGACCTCATGGTAACAAGTTGCGCAAACATGTGCACCCTTTTTAGGGACACCCTGTATAACGTGATATTTGTTTATTTCATCCGCAGATGAACATGACAGCAGTAGAAGAGGCTAAACTCCTTGGACGATGTAGAAAGGAATTGACATTCTCCTTCAAAAAACCAGCACATACATATTTCAAGGTACTGATAGATGACTAACAGGCATACTTTTTCATATTAGTGAAGGGTTAGTTGGGGGGAGGTGGGGGGGGGGGGGGCAGGGGACAGACCTTATCTGTGTACAAGTTGCCAGTTGCTGCTAGTCATATGGATTGTGTATTATAGTGCAGTTTGAAACCCTCACCCATGTGTAGAGATGTTTCTATTTCAAAAATGGTTGATTTGACCTTGTTTTTTCCTGATTATCAGGATTTGGGAAGCTGACTGTTCTGCAAAACGGAATCCATGTTGAAAAATTTTCCAGAAAAAAATCATACATGGATTACTTGCAAAAAATGAACCATTTGGATGCACATCCCCTGTACCTTATGTATGCGAGTACAAACCCAGGCATTTTGCATATTGCACTAATAAATTGTACATACATGTATATTATTTTACACAGGCAGAAGAAAAACACAGTCCATCCTTTATTCCACGTTTAACTGCTGAAAGTGTTCAGATGCATTCCTTCTTCTTTTTCGAAAAACGACAATATGCTTGCTTGCGTTGCCAAAAGGTCTGGGTGGACCATGTATGGGGATATCTGCCTCTATCAATGTGAGTATAGGACAAATATGCTTGCCTGCGTTGACAAATGGTCTGATTAGATCATGTATGGTGATATCTGCCTTTATCAATGTGAGTATAGGACAATATGCTTGCCTGCGTTGCCAAAATGGTCTTGGTAGACAATGTAATGGGATATCTGCCTTTATCAATGGGAGTATAGGACAATAGGCTTGCCTGCGCTGCCAAATGGTCTGGGTGGACGATGTATGACAGGGATATCTGCCTTTATCAATGTGAGTATAGGACAATATGCTTGCCTGCGTTGCCAAACTTGGTCTGGGTAAACCATGTATGAGGATATCTGCCTTTATCAATGTGAGTATAGGACAATGTGCTTCCCTGCGTTGCCAAATGGTCTGGATGGACAATGTAGGGGGATATCTGCTTTTATCAATGTGAGTATAGGACAGTATGCTTGCCTGCGTTGCCAAAAGGTCTGGGTGGACCATGTATGGGGATATCTGCCTCTATCAATGTGAGTATAGGACAAATATGCTTGCCTGCGTTGCCAAATGGTCTGATTAGATCATGTATGGTGATATCTGCCTTTATCAATGTGAGCATAGGACAATACGCTTGCCTGCGCTGCCAAATGGTCTGGGTGGACGATGTATGGGAATATCTACCTTTATCAATGTGAGTATAGGACAATATGCTTGCCTGCGTTGCCAAATGGTCTGGGTAGACCATGTATGGGGATATCTGCCTTTATCAATGTGAGTATAGGACAATGTGCTTCCCTGCGTTGCCAAATGATCTGGGTGGACAATGTAGGGGGATATCTGCTTTTATCAATGTGAGTATTATAGGACAGTATGCTTGCCTGCGTTGCCAAAAGGTCTGGGTGGACCATGTATGGGGATATCTGCCTCTATCAATGTGAGTATAGGACAAATATGCTTGCCTGCGTTGCCAAATGGTCTGATTAGATCATGTATGGGGATATCTGCTTTTATCAATGTGAGTATAGGACAATATGCTTGCCTGCGCTGCGTTGCCAAATGATCTGGGTGGACCATGTATGGGGATATCTGCCTCTATCAATGTGAGTATAGGACAAATATGCTTGCCTGCGTTGCCAAATGGTCTGATTAGATCATGTATGGGGATATCTGCTTTTATCAATGTGAGTATAGGACAATATGCTTGCCTGCGCTGCGTTGCCAAATGATCTGGGTGGACCATGTATGGGGATATCTGCCTCTATCAATGTGAGTATAGGACAAATATGCTTGCCTGCGTTGCCAAATGGTCTGATTAGATCATGTATGGGGATATCTGCTTTTATCAATGTGAGTATAGGACAATATGCTTGCCTGCGCTGCGTTGCCAAATGATCTGGGTGGACCATGTATGGGGATATCTGCCTCTATCAATGTGAGTATAGGACAAATATGCTTGCCTGCGTTGCCAAATGGTCTGATTAGATCATGTATGGTGATATCTGCCTTTATCAATGTGAGTATAGGACAATACGCTTGCCTGCGCTGCCAAATGGTCTGGGTGGACAATGTAGGGGGATATCTGCTTTTATCAATGTGAGTATAGGACAATATGCTTGCCTGCGCTGCGTTGCCAAATGATCTGGGTGGACCATGTATGGGGATATCTGCCTCTATCAATGGGAGTATAGGACAAATATGCTTGCCTGCGTTCCCAAATGGTCTGATTAGATCATGTATGGGGATATCTGCTTTGATCAATGTGAGTATAGGACAATGTGCTTGCCTACGCCGCGTTTCCAAATGGTTTAGGTTGACCCTGTATGGGGATATCTGCCTCTACCAATGTGAGTATAGGACAATATGCTTGCGTTGCGAAAAATCATATGTTTCAAGGAAACAAAGTCATCTCATTGTAAACAGCCATTGAAATTGTTGTTTTGTTGCAAAAGGGCCTGTATCCAGAATTAAATCGGGATACAGGCCCTTTTGCAACAAAAGAACAACTTCAATGGCTGTTTACAATGAGATGTAGGTCTTTTTGAATTTTTTTTTTTTAATTTCCTTGAAACATATGATTGTGACCTATACATTTCTATATCAAACTTTTTTTGTTTTTAAATGTTTAAAATAAATGATTTTATTTTGTGTGGGATTTTTTTCTCTATGTACAAACAGATGGAGTTTTGTTGCAAAAGGGCCTACATCCAAATGTTCAAAAAATGTAAACATGATTTAATTTTTTTTGAAAACTAGCACATTTGAAATTTATTTCAATTTAGATTAGTATGTAGTGTACCTCTTTCATAATCCATTCAGTTTTTCATTTGCTCAACTTGAATATTTAGAAATAGTTTTTTGACTTTTTCTCAATAAGAGCCAAAGTGGATGCAGGCCCTTTTGCAAAAAACCTCTTCAAATACATGATTTAAAGTGCACAATCTGATTGTCGAGTCCATCCCTGAATTTAAAACCAAATATAGTGGTTATTTTTAAACCATTGGAAAAACCCTGTTATTTGAGAATGTAAACCCTTTCATTCTATATCATTTATTTATGTAAGCAAGGTAAAATCAACATAAACTATGATGACTTTTGTTTTCAACAACGATATGAGGTTATCGTTTACTGGTTGTTGAAATAATGGCCAGAAACAGGATGTCATTAAAGGTAACCTAAAAGTACAATTCAACAAATTTACATTTTTTGGAATATGGTTGAGGTTGCAATGAAAATATGTTGAAAAGAAGCTCTTGTAATATTGGCTAATACCGATCATAACAGCTTGGGGTGAACTCATCTATTCTTCTTCTCCCCCCTCCCCCTTCCTTTTTTTTGGGGGGGGGGGGGGGGTGGTGTAGAAAGTTCACTATCTTCATATAGAAGCTATGATTTATTTTTGTTTTAGAAACATGTTGTCATGGAAACGCTAACTCAATCACACTTATGTTTCTTGAGAAACCAAGGCCATGGGATGTTTAAAAAGGTGTACTTGCGAGTAAACCATGTCTAACACAACATCGATATCTGTGCCTCATACCCAAGAGTTAAACAACTTGATACCAACTTTATTAAAATGTGACACAATTAGATAGGCATCAGGCAAAACAGTCTATTTTCAGATGGAATTTCTCTGGCTATATCCAATTGTTAACGTCATACAAAAGTGTAAATTGTTCATCTCATCCACTTTCGTTTCATTTGTTGACATTTAGTCCATTTTTCAAATCGTCTGATGTCCTTTACGTCCTCTGTCCAACCCGTCCCAACGTTTTGTTCTCTGCAGTCCCCATTTTGTCTACGAGATGTTTTGTACGTCATCAATTTGTCCACTTACCATTATGTCGTCTTATCCTTTTGTCCCCAAACATTTCATCCACTACCGTTTTGTCCACATGTCCAAAAATTGTTTTGTCTGATCATCGTTTTGTCCAATTACTGTTTTGTCCACTTCTTGTTAAATTTAATTATAAGGGCACCACACAAAATTACTTGATGACAGAAAAAGGAACAGACATAATGAACAGGGGATTGGGCGTATGAAATCGGACCAAACAGCTATCAGAAGAATCAAAATAGAATGACACGCATAATTAAACAGATCAAATGTCAAACGGACAGAATAATAATAGGGCAAATCGACCATAGGACTAATCAAACATTGGAGGAATAAAAAATTGGCCATGAAGACAAGGGGACTAAATGAGATGAGGACAAAATGGAAAGATGATCAAATGAGGCAGACAAATCAACAAAACAAAAGGGGATCGAATGTGGAGTTCCCTTCTAATTACATGAATTGCCAATTTATTATCTAGTTTCTTTCTGTATCTTTAAAAATACACAAATTACTGTAGAACATTGTAATGTAATATCGAAAACTTGAAGTATGTGCATTATTTCTACATGATTGAAAATGAAGAATAATGAATAAATATTTAGTCATCTACCTGTCTTTGAAACTTAAATATAACGGCAAACAAGGAATTGACTTCCATTAACCTTTACGGGGTTGTTAGGTCTGTTGTATATGAGGTATGTCCGAATGTAAAAAAAACTAGTATTAAGATTTTGTTATATTGGTATTCATTTACAAATTTGTTCATATGTTTGTCTATTGTTTTAGGTGCAAAGGATGTAAGACCCAGTATCATCCCATTTCGAAAGCTCAAGAATTCCCTCAGAAACGTGTCATGTGTGAAACATGTAACTTGGTATTCACTTCATGGAAACATCCATGCATAACCGAGAAATGCAAACATTGTCATACTGCGGTAAGTGTTATATGTCATACTGCGGTATAAGTGTTTTATGTCATACTGCGGTAAGTGTTTATGTCATACTGCGGTAAGTGTTTATACAACAGCAGCAATGGAAATACGCGCATGGCTGTCTACCTGGGGTGGTCTAGGTAGGAACTACACAATTTTTGGACTTGGAATATTATTTCTCACCCTGACCTTTATAAACGGAAATAAATCAGTTGAAAAAGTGGTCCTAGTGGGAATCAAACCATGGACCTCTGCATTTCAAAGCATGTCTCTCTATCATTAGACCAGAGGTAAACTGTCCAGGTCATGATTTTAGCGGAATAAAATAATAATACTATTCTGATCAGCACACAAAATATTCATCTTAAGGGGATTATTGCAAACGTTTCAAACTATAGAGGTGAGTATAATTTATGTAATAAATATATTTCAACTTTAGGACCTCATGGTAACAAGTTGCGCAAACATGTGCACCCTTTTTAGGGACACCCTGTATAACGTGATATTTGTTTATTTCATCCGCAGATGAACATGACAGCAGTAGAAGAGGCTAAACTCCTTGGACGATGTAGAAAGGAATTGACATTCTCCTTCAAAAAACCAGCACATACATATTTCAAGGTACTGATAGATGACTAACAGGCATACTTTTTCATATTAGTGAAGGGTTAGTTGGGGGGTGGGGCAGGGGACAGACCTTATCTGTGTACAAGCTGCCAGTTGCTGCTAGTCATATGGATTGTGTATTATAGTGCAGTTTGAAACCCTCACCCATGTGTAGAGATGTTTCTATTTCAAAAATGGTTGATTTGACCTTGTTTTTTCCTGATTATCAGGATTTGGGAGTCATATTTTTCCATCTCAGAAAAGCTGACTGTTCTGCAAAACGGAATCCATGTTGAAAAATTTTCCAGAAAAAAATCATACATGGATTACTTGCAAAAAATGAACCATTTGGATGCACATCCCCTGTACCTTATGTATGCGAGTACAAACCCAGGCATTTTGCATATTGCACTAATAAATTGTACATACATGTATATTATTTTACACAGGCAGAAGAAAAACACAGTCCATCCTTTATTCCACGTTTAACTGCTGAAAGTGTTCAGATGCATTCCTTCTTCTTTTTCGAAAAACGACAATATGCTTGCTTGCGTTGCCAAAAGGTCTGGGTGGACCATGTATGGGGATATCTGCCTCTATCAATGTGAGTATAGGACAAATATGCTTGCCTGCGTTGACAAATGGTCTGATTAGATCATGTATGGTGATATCTGCCTTTATCAATGTGAGTATAGGACAATACGCTTGCCTGCGCTGCCAAATGGTCTGGGTGGACGATGTATGGGGATATCTGCCTTTATCAATGTGAGTATAGGACAAATATGCTTGCCTGCGTTGACAAATGGTCTGATTAGATCATGTATGGTGATATCTGCCTTTATCAATGTGAGTATAGGACAATATGCTTGCCTGCGTTGCCAAAATGGTCTTGGTAGACAATGTAATGGGATATCTGCCTTTATCAATGGGAGTATAGGACAATAGGCTTGCCTGCGCTGCCAAATGGTCTGGGTGGACGATGTATGACAGGGATATCTGCCTTTATCAATGTGAGTATAGGACAATATGCTTGCCTGCGTTGCCAAACTTGGTCTGGGTAGACCATGTATGGGGATATCTGCCTTTATCAATGTGAGTATAGGACAATGTGCTTCCCTGCGTTGCCAAATGGTCTGGGTGGACAATGTAGGGGGATATCTGCTTTTATCAATGTGAGTATAGGACAATATGCTTGCCTGCGCTGCGTTGCCAAATGATCTGGGTGGACCATGTATGGGGATATCTGCCTCTATCAATGTGAGTATAGGACAAATATGCTTGCCTGCGTTCCCAAATGGTCTGATTAGATCATGTATGGGGATATCTGCTTTGATCAATGTGAGTATAGGACAATGTGCTTGCCTACGCCGCGTTTCCAAATGGTTTAGGTTGACCCTGTATGGGGATATCTGCCTCTACCAATGTGAGTATAGGACAATATGCTTGCGTTGCGAAAAATCATATGTTTCAAGGAAACAAAGTCATCTCATTGTAAACAGCCATTGAAATTGTTGTTTTGTTGCAAAAGGGCCTGTATCCAGAATTAAATCGGGATACAGGCCCTTTTGCAACAAAATAACAACTTCAATGGCTGTTTACAATGAGATGTAGGTCTTTTTGAAGAAAAAAAAGATTTTATTTCCTTGAAACATATGATTGTGACCTATACATTTCTCTATCAAACTTTTTTTGTTTTTAAATGTTTAAAATAAATGATTTTATTTTGTGTGGGATTTTTTTCTCTATGTACAAACAGATGGAGTTTTGTTGCAAAAGGGCCTACATCCAAATGTTCAAAAAATGTAAACATGATTTAATTTTTTTTGAAAACTAGCACATTTGAAATTTATTTCAATTTAGATTAGTATGTAGTGTACCTCTTTCATAATCCATTCAGTTTTTCATTTGCTCAACTTGAATATTTAGAAATAGTTTTTTGACTTTTTCTCAATAAGAGCCAAAGTGGATGCAGGCCCTTTTGCAAAAAACCTCTTCAAATACATGATTTAAAGTGCACAATCTGATTGTCGAGTCCATCCCTGAATTTAAAACCAAATATAGTGGTTATTTTTATACCATTGGAAAAACCCTGTTATTTGAGAATGTAAACCCTTTCATTCTATATCATTTATTTATGTAAGCAAGGTCAAATCAACATAAACTATGATGACTTTTGTTTTCAACAACGATATGAGGTTATCGTTTACTGGTTGTTGAAATAATGGCCAGAAACAGGATGTCATTAAAGGTAACCTAAAAGTACAATTCAACAAATTTACATTTTTTGGAATATGGTTGAGGTTGCAATGAAAATATGTTGAAAAGAAGCTCTTGTAATATTGGCTAATACCGATCATAACAGCTTGGGGTGAACTCATCTATTCTTCTTCTCCCCCCTCCCCCTTCCTTTTTTTGGGGGGGGGGGGGGTGGTGTAGAAAGTTCACTATCTTCATATAGAAGCTATGATTTATTTTTGTTTTAGAAACATGTTGTCATGGAAACGCTAACTCAATCACACTTATGTTTCTTGAGAAACCAAGGCCATGGGATGTTTAAAAAGGTGTACTTGCGAGTAAACCATGTCTAACACAACATCGATATCTGTGCCTCATACCCAAGAGTTAAACAACTTGATACCAACTTTATTAAAATGTGACACAATTAGATAGGCATCAGGCAAAACAGTCTATTTTCAGATGGAATTTCTCTGGCTATATCCAATTGTTAACGTCATACAAAAGTGTAAATTGTTCATCTCATCCACTTTCGTTTCATTTGTTGACATTTAGTCCATTTTTCAAATCGTCTGATGTCCTTTACGTCCTCTGTCCAACCCGTCCCAACGTTTTGTTCTCTGCAGTCCCCATTTTGTCTACGAGATGTTTTGTACGTCATCAATTTGTCCACTTACCATTATGTCGTCTTATCCTTTTGTCCCCAAACATTTCATCCACTACCGTTTTGTCCACATGTCCAAAAATTGTTTTGTCTGATCATCGTTTTGTCCAATTACTGTTTTGTCCACTTCTTGTTAAATTTAATTATAAGGGCACCACACAAAATTACTTGATGACAGAAAAAGGAACAGACATAATGAACAGGGGATTGGGCGTATGAAATCGGACCAAACAGCTATCAGAAGAATCAAAATAGAATGACACGCATAATTAAACAGATCAAATGTCAAACGGACAGAATAATAATAGGGCAAATCGACCATAGGACTAATCAAACATTGGAGATGAGGACAAAATGGAAAGATGATCAAATGAGGCAGACAAATCAACAAAACAAAAGGGGATCGAATGTGGAGTTCCCTTCTAATTACATGAATTGCCAATTTATTATGTAGTTTCTTTCTGTATCTTTAAAAATACACAAATTACTGTAGAACATTGTAATGTAATATCGAAAACTTGAAGTATGTGCATTATTTCTACATGATTGAAAATGAAGAATAATGAATAAATATTTAGTCATCTACCTGTCTTTGAAACTTAAATATAACGGCAAACAATGAATTGACTTCCATTAACCTTTACGGGGTTGTTAGGTCTGTTGTATATGAGGTATGTCCGAATGTAAAAAAAAACTAGTATTAAGATTTTGTTATATTGGTATTCATTTACAAATTTGTTCATATGTTTGTCTATTGTTTTAGGTGCAAAGGATGTAAGACCCAGTATCATCCCATTTCGAAAGCTCAAGAATTCCCTCAGAAACGTGTCATGTGTGAAACATGTAACTTGGTATTCACTTCATGGAAACATCCATGCATAACCGAGAAATGCAAACATTGTCATACTGCGGTAAGTGTTATATGTCATACTGCGGTATAAGTGTTTTATGTCATACTGCGGTAAGTGTTTATGTCATACTGCGGTAAGTGTTTATACAACAGCAGCAATGGAAATACGCGCATGGCTGTCTACCTTGGGGTGGTCTAGGTAGGAACTACACAATTTTTGGACTTGGAATATTATTTCTCACCCTGACCTTTATAAACGGAAATAAATCAGTTGAAAAAGTGGTCCTAGTGGGAATCAAACCATGCATTTCAAAGCATGTCTCTCTATCATTAGACCAGAGGTAAACTGTCCAGGTCATGATTTTAGCGGAACAAAATAATAATACTATTCTGATCAGCACACAAAATATTATGAATAGAGCTGCTATATGCACATCAGACAATCATGTGGGTATTTCCATTACTGCTTATACAATATGTCTGAAACGATCGAAATTAGTTATAATAGCGTGCCCCAGAAAACAGCAACTTTATTGTAGAGGAGCTTTCTTTTTGCGTGTTTCCACATAGCACCCTACCATATCTGTTGTTTTGCACTGGCTATTTTTGAGTGTGGAAATGCCGAAATTTGTTAACCAATAATGCACATATGTCAGTAGCTTGAACATCAAAAGGCCACACAATGGCAACGCTCAACGATAATGAGCTCATGAATATATAATGAGGCAAATATCTATGGGATTTCACTATGTAGATTTAGACTTGTCTTGATTTTTTGGCTTTGTATGAAATCTGATGGCCATAACATGCTACGAACATGAATGTATGAAGAAGAACTATATAATACACTCATACTACATGGGTATCAGTGAATATATTGAATAGTTTATTTCTAGTAGATAGGTTTTCTAGGATATAATACATGGGCAAATACATTGTGTTGCCACTGTACATCACTAACTACTGAATGAGTTGCTGCAAATGTTTTGTTGCAACAAACCAACGTTTCTTAATTTTTCATAAAGTGTTTGTGAAATTTGGAGAAAAAACCATTTGGCTAATTTATCACTAACATAACCAAGTACATACGAGGAAAGTGAGATCATGAGTTGGTATGGTATGTGGTTCATTCTAAGTTGAAAAGCAGTTAACCAAAGTAACAGTGCTACTCTGCAGCCAAATATCCCTGATTGGTTGTACTTCTTTTTGACCTATACCTCGAGGGCTCAGAAACACAAGGCCTTATCTTCATATAGATCATTTTGAAAAAGACTAATTGAATATTTTGATACACATTGGAGAGATGGAGATGAGGCCTTGTGATACTGGCTATAACTTTGATAGGGGTGGTGTTATGGAGATAAAGGCTGGTGTTACTGGAAAGAGAATTTCTTTCTAAAGATTTGGATACCAAAATCTCATTTTGAAAAAATGAAGATGAGGCCTTGTATTTATGAGCCCTCGACCTCTATCAATCACAGGACATTTAAAAGCTAATTTGACAGTCTTGGTTTTTTTCCACAAGTTAAGAAGAGATTCTTCCAAGATTTCCATAAAGTTAAAGTTTACCATGGTGCAATGGATGACTTCTGAGTTTCTGTCAAATTGATGAAAATGGTTTACAATGTGCTAACACATCATCATATTTATCTCTTAAAATGAATTTTCTTTGATTGTAGTTCTTATACCATATAACCTAAATATTGTAAGTGACAAATTAAAAAAAAAAGCACAACTATTTTCATGATTTAAAATAAGATGACATATTCATTAATATGACCTGATTTCTGATTGCAGGTCGTAGACTGTCCGCCCTTTAGGAAAAAAACTTCCATTACTGACCATGATGACGGGGATATGGATAGATACAATGAAGGGGCTGCAACCCATGATGCTTCCCAGCTTTCATAGTCTTCAAAATGTATGGATTTTTTGAAATGTTGCTATAATCTCAGATAAAGTGTGTTTGAACAGTGTAATTTACAAGTTGTTTGTACCAAAACATGCACTCTATTTTGGTCATGTGAAAATAAAAACTTGTTACAGGTTGCCTGAGGAATCCCCTTCCTCATACCCTTCCCCTACTGATCATTGTTGCGAGGCCATGTGCTGATTGTGAATAAATTGTGAGATTCAACAATGACCAGGTGAGAAGGGGAACACTTCCCATTAGACCTATAAAGTGTTCAAACAATATTTCCTAACATCATAGTTCTGATTCTGCTTTATCATGTTATTTAACATTGAAATATGTATGCTTATTTATATGTTTTGATCAAGTCTTTCCACTGTAAACCCTCCTCTAATTGTTGGTGCGTAAATGTAAGAGTACAAAGATTTTGCTACCATTAACAAATTAACTCCTCAAAAACATTTCCTTCGTTTTTATTTCATATATTTGGTTTTATAGTGTGTTGCACATCAATGAAAAGCTGTATGATAACACAATATAAATATATCACAGAAAATCTGAAAAATTCCCTTTTTGAGGTGTTTAGTATGAATTTGAACAAAAGTATAAGGTATAACTTTAAATTTGTAAATGTGAAATATTTAAGTAAGAACTGCTATGATAACAGCCTAAACTCATTTTAGCCAAATTTAACTCACCAGTCGATAAAAAGACATTTTACCTAAAGTCACTTTTATCCATTAGGCATTGGCACTGACCAGTAACATGGTTCATTTATCTCTAAACCAGGTGTTATTATCACACAAATGGTTAGTAAACATGTGTATCTTTATGCTCGATATATACAGTTAAGCCCACAATTATTCATACCCCTTGGAAAATATGAGTTTTTTGCGTTTTTCTCATATCTATACCAGCTGGAGTGGTGGCACTTTCGCTTTACACTAAAGACAATTAGTTTGCAAGTACAAATCAATATATTTGGGCTCAACATTTTTGCGTAACAATAGAATTGAACAAGAATTGTGTTTGTATGCCTGTCCAAAATTATTCATACCCCATACCAAGTCTCAGGATTGAGGCCACTTTTTGTGATAATACACATGTTTTTGACATTCCAAACATTCTTTATATTGTGTGATAGGCTTTTATATTGTTATGTAATTATTCCATGATGTGTGCATACAATGTGGATGCATTACAAATGTGTCCTATTAAATGTACAGTGAGGGATATTATAGGACAACACTCTAGCTCTTTGACAGCATGGCGAAGAAGATCAGATAACTTTTTTGTGCATATTGTGCTCAAAGAGGGGAAAGGCTACAGAGCTATTTCGAAACAATTTCAGGTGCAAGAATCCACCATACAAAGCATAATTAGGAAGAACAAGACGTTAAACTCACTAAAAAAACATTGAAGGATGCAGTCGGAAGCCAGCGGTGTCCCCTTGTATGGCAAGAAAAGTATTGCGAAAGGCCAACAACAATCCACAGATCACCATCAATGCTCTCCTGAACAACCTTGGCAATTATTGGACCAAGATATCATGGCAGACACTCCAGCATATGGCATTTGAGAGGTCTCCATGGAGGCCGACCAAGAAAGACTCTACTCCTTAAAGAGACACAGAGAAACTTGTCTTGCATCAACCCCAACACTGAAGACCAAAAACTTGGATCTTTGTCCAGAAGTGCTCTTGCAAATGCTAGATGGGTTTCTCATTGTCTCTTTTTCAGGAGTAGAGTCTTTCTTGGTCGGAGTCCATGGAGAACTCTTGTGTACTATGTCTGCTAGAGCGTCTGCCTTAATATCTTGGTCCAAGACTCGCCAAGGTTGTTCAGGAGAGCATTGACGGTGATAGGTGGATTGTTGTTGGCCTTTCACCATACTTTTCTTGTCAAACAAGGGGACACTGTTGGCTTCCGACCGTGTTCTTCAGGGTTTTTAACCGATTTGAACTGATTTGAACTGTCTTTTTCTTCCTAATTATGCTATACCGTTAAACTTCATCTATAAGCCCACATTGTCTAATAGTTAGTAAGCTGAAAATAGATAAAAAGGTATGAGCGCCCTCTTTTGATCTAGAGTAATTAGCATGAATGAGTTTAGTGTATTCGATATTCAATACTATAAAGTTGTATTACTATCTAAATAATTTCATGGACAGACGAATTGCTCAATTGGAAAAACCCCCGGTAAAGCGTCAAATTCAGTATCACGAGGTTGGTGGATCTCAACTACACCCTTTGCAATTTCTTTTGAAATCCAAGTGATATAGAAATTAATGAAAACTTTAATGTAAAATTATTACTCAATTATACTAGCTTTATTGTTATTTTTCAAAAAAAACAAGCGCATAATTAATTTGATTGTATTAAGTAATGATCTTAATAGTCCAACCTTTTTATAAGCTAAAACACATTTATACTACAAATTAACCACAGCAAAATGTATTAATTGGCTTATTTTAAATGTTTCACACAGTAATCTTAAACGTTTCCTTCATCATGATTTAAGGGCAAATTATGATGATGCATATTAGGTTGGTAGATCAAGTTAAGCAGCAAAATGAAAGTAACTATGCAAACCACTATAATCCTGGTCTCACAATGAATGAATGAATGAATGAATGAATGGTTATTAAATCAATTTATTTCCAATAAGATAGAGGGCCGTCCATTTATACCGACCCATCAATCATACATGTAGTTATAAAACAGTATCTGACATAGCAGTCTCGATCAAAAGAGGGCGCTCATACCTTTTTATCTATTTTCAGCTTACTAGCTATTAGTCAATGTGGGCTTATAGATGAAGTTTAACGGTATATGGTAGAATTTGGCACTTGAAATGGCTTCGATAGCCTTTCCCCTCGTTGTGAGCATTCACAATGCACAAAAAAGGTCCTCATTGAGTTATTTGATCTCCTGTGCCATGCTGTCAAAGAGCTAGAGTGTTGTCCTATAATGATATATATTATGTTTACATTTTTTTACTTTGTATATGTATTGAAGTTCACCACAGTTCTTGTTTTCTTAGATTCAATTCCTTATTTGTAACTTTTACGTTGGTTGCAGTGATTGTTTAACATTTCTGCTCATTATGAGCGCTTTCTGTGCGTTCTACGCATGCGCAGATTTTTATTCCAAGTTCAACAACTCCCCCATACCTTAAGTACAATAACAAAGCGTTGTTGATTTGAGATAAACCCACTCTTCGTATGCAAATTAAAAGGATGGCGAACCTTATTTGGAAACCATGCATCGATGCAAAATGTGTTCATTTTTTTGCCCGTTTTTTCGGCGTATAAATGCATTTCGTCATGCGATCCTTAAAGTTAGCAAACAGCTTTATATACCAACATGTAGCTATATCCCTGAGGAAAATATTTTGGTGAGGGCCATATGTCACGGATCATTCCTAAAGCCACAATTTTAGCCGAAACGGTCGCTACCCAGCACAAGAGAATCGCCATTTTGTATCATCGCGCGGTGAAATGACATTCCTCAGATCTATTCGGACCGTACCACTATTGAAATGGAGGGGTGTGTTTAATTTGATACAAATATTCTGTAAACATATATCAAAATGTGTTATGTAAATTAAACGCATTCTTGATTTAATTTTTCTCTGAATATTAAAGGTGATGTGTGAATAAAATGTTATTTACAAAACATTTTAAATTCCACAATTACTTGCGCAATAATTTGTATCTAATGTTTACCTTTTCTAACCCATCCCATTCAGAAGTTCCCTCGCCCATTTACAGGGAACGGACGATGTCCAAAATAAGGGCCTAATTATAATAAAGCGTAAACTTTTGTTCCGTTTTTTAAAGAGCAGCTATTTTTTCATGTCAAATTAAGCCTATTAAACCACGTTTTTTACTTGTTTTCATCAATTTTCCAAAACGCTATTCACACATGAATGATGTAAATAAGTTTGGTCGTTGTTGAACGGGGTTCAACAAGGTCTTCGGAGTTGTTTATCTTGAATCGACAACGGTAAGACGGGTTAAAACCCGTCTTACCGTTGTCGATTCAAGATAAACAACTCCGAAACCTTAATGAACCCCTAATTCAACAATTCTCGATGTATTTATTGATACCCTGTCATCTATACAATAACGAATCCTGCATTTGCTGTGGTATTTCAGGAAATCCCAATTGTTTTTTTCTTCATTTCTTTGGATTTTCAGCATTTTGGGGCACACTGTCAAAGCCTAATGTTGACCAAGATAAGATGCAGTGTATTTCCAAAAATTGTCTTTGACAGAACCTCTCCATTTAGGACCCCGTTGAACATGGTCTCTGGTTTTCCGATGCAAAATGTTAGACTTGCACACTTATCCGGAACAAAGTTCTGCTCATTTCAATACACGTACTATCAAGCTAATTCAAAATTCCTGCCAAAGTGGCATGTTTTTCACTGTCCAAATATGGGTTATTTTGTGCTAATGCTATTACCGGTACGTAATTATGAATATTCAGTAAATCCAGATTGTGTTAAATGATAGATTAAAGTTCAAAATTTATAATATACCCACTTAGATTTCACAGAATCACTCAGGTTTGGAGAACAACAATGGTTGCGGGTATTTATTGAATGCCCCTCGTACAGTAAAGCAAGTAAGAAAGTGGTAAATTACCTCCCAAATTGGTGTACCACACAAGAATTTTAGATATTGTTCTATGGGGAAATTCTAAGTGTATTTTCACTTCTATCATAAGAACAAAAACTGGATCAATTTACCTCAAATTTTGGAATATGACTGAATTTAAAATGTACTTTGATATACATTTGTCTGAAATTAGTTGTCTAAACAAAAGAGGGTGGTGACAATTTCCCATAAAACAAAGGTAACCAGACTTGTTTATATTAAGTGATGATGACACAAAAATGGCAGTGGGAAATTCTCATACAACAAAAGATCACATGTTCCGGGACTAACCATTCTGTCAATAATAACATGAGATCTTCCCATCACACCATATTTTGTTTATTTCAAGTTCTTTGTTTCTGCGGTTTAAGCATATAGGACATTCCCACCATTGGTCGGTTTGTTTGTTTGTCTGTCTTTTTGTTTGTTTGCATAGTCGGGCCAGGCTTAAAAAGCACATAAGCATACCGGCTGAATGAAGTGAATGTAAGAATAGATGGAAAAAGAATGAAGTAAAAAGAGCCACTTCCAATAAATAAAGTTAACAATTTTGCTGTCAGCCTTTGACCTGTTGTCACCACCATTATATGGGGAATACCTTCCATCATTTTGATTGATCAAATATTTTATGATATCTTAAAGTTAAGTCAGTTACAAATTGGTTAGTAATATGCGGTTTGTATCTATCTTCACATGCTGAATTAATCCAAACATATACATTCATTTGATTTTAGCGTACACACACATTGTAAGCATGATGTACTGCGCCTGTTGCAAGCCTGTTGCCTTAACTGTGTGCCCACACTCTTTTGTTTTAATTTGCTGATATAAGGAGGTTTCCCAATGTGGAACTGACTTAAGTATAGTCACCATCATAATGCTATGGACGAAATTCAAGCTATTTCACGCGAGCGTGTTTTGTTCTTGTTCCCGGAACTGCGTCCAAATGCATGTCAACAAGTATGCACATCCCGCACCAGTGTGTTAGGTGCACATAGCAAACAATATATGCTTGAATAACACTCAAAACCAGCAAAGCCATCTTATAAAAACTATAGCCCCAGTTCTGATGTGAAGGATTTCAAAAGTGGAAATATTTGGTTATGTCTCATGTGATCCGTTGCATTACAGAATGAGAGCTAAGTCAGGAAGTATTATTAATCAGTATAAATATAAAACTTACTCTGTTTGAATAACATCACAGGGTACCAATCAAGACATTGCTAAATATTTTGGTGCACCATAAATAATGTGCAAAATTAAATATCTGGAAAATGTAATTGATTTTATAGTTTATAAACACAAACGAACACAAACTTTAAAATTAAAAATATTAAAACCCAACATCAAAAGGGTGCTTTTGTGGACAGTAAACATGAAAAGACAAAGGAAATAAATAGGAATGTCCACCTAATATTTCACATAAAATTTGAATGCATTGACCAAATATTAAGCAAGGTGTGTGTCATTTGATGTGATCTTTTCCAATTGACGCCCTCTATCCTAGAGTTTTATTTCGAAAGCAGATTTTCTTGAAGATGCGCACTTTTTATCATAATTATTCTATGTTACAGAGCGATACGATACTCAACTAATTCAAAATTATGGTTTGAATACATAAACTGTCGGGGTCTGCTCCGACAAGTTATTTTCTGGAATCGTTCGTAAATAAAATTCCATGGTTTGACACCAGTGTTAATGTAGTTTACAGTGTTTCCGTCTACGATCGCAACTGAACCGAATAGTATGAAATGCTTTATGATGAAAATTGACACAAATATATTATACATAGAATGTAGAACAGGGTGGTTTTTGTGGCCTTATTGATTGTGTTTGTCTATTTACACAAGCAGTCCATATGAACATTGAACTAGACTCAAGCACACTGCTTGGGCCAAGCTAAATAGCCTATATAGGCATACTGGTTGAATGAATTGAAAGTTTAAAAAAATTATACTTTTACATACCCGTATTGGACTTTTTACATTTGCATGTATTTTCTTTTTATCATATGTACTGCAAAGTTACCACCTGTATATAATGTCCCCTAGTAGTTTGATATTCTATGTGTTTGATTGAATGATTGAGTTGAGACGAAAAGGTGAACTTCAATGTTATACAGTGTGTCAAAAAGAAAGTTATACTGGAGTAAGTATTTTTTTTCCAAATTTGACAAACCAATGAAGCATTTAAAAAAAAAGGTTATTCTTCCTCTCATATAAAAGTTTTTGCTTAAATTTATTGTTGCTATCAAGAGTGATGCCTGTTAGAATAAATGAACCCTATTTGGGAGCTGTCCTCAAAATGCTAATATTCGCTTTAAATGTGCATTATTGGTTGGTCGAACTTGTTTGATTTTTTTCATTCCTGTACAACTTCTCTTTGGTTTAAACTCTATGTATGGGGTTGTTTTAGTACATGTATGACTAAAGCTATCACCAAGTATACATGTATTAGTACTGCCATAGGCTCCAAGTCAGGTTTGGCAGCAAAGTAAACTGGCATGTAAAGTAGTTTTTTAAATTTATTTTTTGTATACATGTATATATATATTGGTCTTTTTTAGTGTTTTGTATCACTTTTTAAATGCATATCTTTTATATAATGTATACATTGTACAGCGCATTGGTCTTTTTGGAAATGCGCTATGTAAATCCTTATAATAATAATAATAATAACACACCATAGTTTGATCAGCTCCAAATTGGTGAAGCATTCTTACAGCGGCGAATTAATACATAAGGACGCAGGTAAGCTGAAGACAATAAGTGCACTGTGCATTGTGCAGCCAAAATCGAGTGCGTAATGGGGCCATAATTTGCCGCGAGTACACTTGGATTTACTTTTGTGCACGGAGAGATAAAAGCGAATATTTCTCGCCAATTTTGATTTGATTAAACAATAGCTTCATCACCTGACTATGGCTTGGCTTCATTTCTAATGGTATGGCCCAGCAGTGGCGTAGCCAAGGGGTGCAGGGGGGGGGGGGGCGACTCAATATTAGAGTCGTGTTGGTTGAGACTCGACACTGTCGGTTGAGACTCGACACTGTCGGTCGAGACTCGATACTGTCGGTCCTGACAGAAAAAATAGTAAAATAGTCGTAAAATGTTTACATAATAGTCGTAAAATGTATGCAGCATTGGGCTAAATAAAGGAAAATGTTATAGAGAAAACTGATGAAAACCCGGAGTATTGGTCATTAGTTGCGGGCGGTGCTATTTTTTGGGACTGTGCGAAAAAAATTGTGACCGTGCAATTTTTTTTGACCTCACCCCCCTCCCACGTGAAATTCACGAGGTGACTGGGGAAAAACTGTGGGGAAAATTTCACTGCACTGTCATATATACATATTTGTTAATCTATTTGCGACTTATATAAAAGCAGTTGTTATTTAGCATCACTGGACATATCAAATTTTGATTTTAAGTCATTGCAATCTTTACCAACTCGGATAAGTATCTAAAACTGGCTGCCAAAATGTGTAAACTTTTTTTGAACCACCCTGTATGAGCTTCAGGGGGAATGTTCACTATTCCTGAGAAATGTTCACAGTAGAGTTTTGATAAATGGAGATACTGTCACTCTCCATAACTGTGTTCATTTAAAAATGTGTTTTTTTTTATAGCCATGTTTCCAATTCTTGAGAAATGTTGTATTTTCTTTTAAAATGTCATCTGGTTACTGAAACAGTTCTTAAATAATGTCTTCATTCCTTAAAAATTGTTGACAGTGTTGAATAGATTAATCAAGATCGGTAGCAATGATATATGAAGGTTCTGATTCAAATTGGTATACTTATTGTGAATTTTTCGGCAATTGCCTTTCTCAACACATTGTTTGATTGTGGTGAGCTATTTAACTGTCACCAACGCTAAAAGGACGTTTTCCCAGCAGCGGTTTTGGAGTTGCCGGTTCGTTTCTAGACTCCAGACAGTGAAAGTTCATCAAAAACATGTGAAAGGTGATAATGTCCCTCGTCAGTCTTAATCACCACAGTGATGAACAATGAAACCCAGCATTAATGAATTAATAAGTCACTTTTATGAAGACTACCAAGTAAAGGCAAAATAGCTAAACTGTTTTTAACAAAAATGTGTAAGTACTTTTGGTCTACTTGTTTGTAATAATAAATACACATTTTGTATGTATATTAATAACATTTTGTCTTTCTGAAGTTTTCATTTCTCTCAGTAACCGAAATACAGACTATAGCAGGCATTCTCAACTGGCGCATCAAGGCATCCTAAGTGGTGTGAGAGTGGTTGAAATTTGTTTTACAAAAAAAATCATACCATGATATAGCTAGATTTCATAGGCCTCGCTATGACAGTTAGATGTATAAAGACATCGATTTCTCGTAACGCGCGAATGTGCCCAAAAAGAGTAATATTAGTTATTATGCTGCCTACATAAATGTTAAAATATTTGAAATTAGTGAATTTGTAAATTGTAAATTCTAAAAAATATGACCAAGTGGAGCTTCAACAAGTTGGTGGTTACTAAAATGTGGCACACCAGTAAGGTAGTTGAGAAAGCCTGGACTATAGTATCCCAAAGAAGATTTCTTGATGCGCCCCAGAATGCTTCACTTTCATCACATGACCACTGATTTATGTCACCAGTGTCCACTGGTTCCCATCGACATTACGGTACAAGGAAATGCTTATACAGTTGTTAAACGAGGGTCTTTAAGAAAATCCTGCTGGAAGTAATATGATTGATGTGTCTTTAATACAGTCCTCTCTTGATTTTCTTAAAGACCCTATTTTTTATAAATACAAGTTTTAGTTGGGATTCAATGTGTGGCACTGTTTGTTTTGGTAATAAGCCCTGCTGGTACTGTAGGGGCGCTAAGCATGGTGGGGTCCCAAGACATCTTCTTTGATAGTATCCAGTGTAACATTTGTTTAATTATTAAGACGACAAAAAAGACACCCTGTTCGACGGGTATACGGAGCTCCCAGGTAGTCAGTTCAGTTGAGTGTTTTTGTTTTAGGTTCTCTAAATCTATGTGACAATTTACATGAAGTTTCAAATTTGTTATAAATGTAAATAAAAAGCAATTCATTTTCAAACATTAATAAAAAAAATTAATAAAATTGTTTCCAAATGTTTCCAAAAAATAATGGAAACTAATTTCCCGGACTAATTTACAACGCAATGACATTGTTTTCTTACATTCACACAACATACACTGTTAGAACGGTTGGGTAAAACTTTACCCAAGTTGGGTAAAGTTTTACCCAATATAATGGTAATTCTTTACCATATTTCTGGGTAATTACATTTTACCCAATGATATTGGGTACTTTTTTACCATTTTGTTGGGTAATTACATTTGGGCAATTATTTTACCATTTTGTTGGGTAATATAACTTTAATATAATTTTACCCAGTGATATTGGGCAATCTTTTTACCATTTTGTTGGGTAATATAATTTTACCCAATGCAATTATTTTACTACATGGTTGGGTAAATAATGCTCTACCTGAAAATCTTGTAGACAACACAATATTAGAATATAAATATGTTATTTTACCATGAAAAACCTTCAGTAGTTCCTCCCCAGCCAGCGCCGGTTTACCAGTCACCAAACCGGCCATTTTGTTTTTGTAAATCATGCGGTTGATCGCGGTGACCAATAACAGCTCGTCCAATGTACCACGTGACCTTAGTAGACCAACGTTGGGCAAAATCCTTTTTTACCCAACCCCGTAACACCCCTGATTACACAACTAATAGGTAAAACTGATGAAAAAAATATTACTCAACCGTTGGGTAAAATGATTTTTGCCCAACCCGCATTTGTTTGACCAATACTGGGTAATGTTTACCCAACCTGACTTTACCCCGTACTATTTTACCCAGTGTTCTAACAGTGTAGTATTATTCTTAGTTTTTAAAATAGCTCAAAACCAGAGCCCCACAGGACTCACAAAACTCACAAAAATTGTTACTCGACCAAATTAACCAGTCTCATTTACTTTCATCTTACATCTGCTCTGCTGAAGCCCCTGATGGACTCGACCAAAAAGTGCCAACAAATGTGATTTTTTTTAATCCGAATTTTCCTTGTTATCCTTTTTTTTCTTCTATTTTTTAAACTTGATGGTGGATTAATGTAACATCATTGTTATGTCAATTTTTATGAATTATAAAGGCCGCCCATGCGTTGATAGTTTTCTTTTTATTTATTTATCTATCATAAATTTATCTCTTGATTTATTTAACTTTGTATCTAAACAATTAAAATGCGAAAACAATTATATTATAGCTCGATAAATAAGTGATTTAACTTGAGTTAAGTTTGATTAATGATAGCAAAACTTGTTGTAAAACCATTTTACCAGTGTGCTCAACAATTTCTCCTTTGCACACTTTGTTTATACATACAGAGATGTCACTTTTAGCTTGTTATAGCTAGGCTCAATTATAAGCAAGCTTGCGACCGGGTTTGCGACCTCTTTGATATTAGGCTGGTAACACAATCCCACAGTGCATTTCGTTAAAACAGTGTACATTATTTTTCAACGATACGTATCACGTGATAACCACGATCGTTTTCGCAAAATATCGCAAAATGGCTCGGTACCCCAACCCCCCTAGTCGTCTGGAGGAGTAGATGTCATGTCTTACACAGCGTCCTCTATAAAAAAAACCCAACAACAATGCTCAGCAAAAGATAAACTTTCAGTCCAGGGGCAACTATTTCTTTCGTACATGAGTTTAAGCTAATTTATTTATTCCGTTTTAATACGAAATAAAGCAAAATTCACTGAATAAAATGATTATTTTACATTTTTAAACAAATTAACTGATATTGGTTAAACTCATGTACGAACAATATAATCGACTTTCTCTATACCTATTTTCGGGCCAATTTCCCACCCATCAATATACCAATTTTGTTAGAAAAGCACCAAATTTTGCACAAATTGGGTGCTTTTTACAATAAAATGCCTCAAAATACACCCAATTTTTGTCAATTGGGCGATTTGGTCTGTGATGAAAATACCCCATTGCTATACAATTTGTGCGAAAAAGCACCCCTTTGTGAGTGTTGTAATTATTGAACTATTAATCAAATGTATATGGAAGTATACATTTTTTGACCCCAAAAAGGTCAACAAAGCTAACAAAAATTCCCAAATTGCTAGATTACAATTTAAAGACACTATCTTAGGGACGATATTTTTTTTAACTTAATCTAATATTTTTGAAATATTGACAAAAAAGTGGAAAAAACCCGAAAAAACACCCCAACTTTTTTGGCGCTTTTTAGTCAAAATTTCAAAAAATATGTGTCAAAAGAGTGGTTTCTTTGTAATTTTCTCAAAAAGCAACATTTTTGGTCAAGATTGCCGCAAAATCTGCATTGTCTGACCTATTTGACTTGATTGAGTACCCCCTTCAAATGTAAACAACCATACATTAACTGCTCAATGTTGTTTAACATTTTAAACAAATTGTCAAAATTTGAAACAGGTTGATTTAATTTTGAGCAACATTATAAACAACGTTGAGCTATTCACTGGTTATAACTTGTGGTTGTTTACAATTTTAAACAACGCTTTTAACAGTGCAACTGGACTTTATCTCATAATTATTATTGTCGAGCAAGAACTTACTCGCTTGGTCAAGCCCAAATAGATGCTGAGAAAAAATAGTCCATGTATTAAAGATCATAATGTCTCAAACATCTATGATAAAATCAAATACAAATTTTAAGAAACCCCACCCCCCAAAAAAACCCGCATTAATAGTAAACAATAGCTATATTCCATAATTTATTGAAAAATCTCATTACCAGCATACACTGCTTTATGTCATCACATAATGGGTCATTTTACTTTTAATAGCGTAATTATATTTTAATAAATAGAAAAAGGTGTAAAAGGTGTAATATGCGACATGATTATATTTTGCGACACCTTTTTACAATTTATGTTGTATGGTCTTTCTACTGGAGTAAAAATAACGATAGTTATTCCAAAAGGGTCAATTGGTGACAGGTCATAAAGTCATTATATTGGGTTCAAAAAAATAATCAACAAATACACTCTAGTTATGTGTTTGGCGACCGGTAATAACCTAGGTACCCGTCAAGGCTGGGCCGATCCTGGCACTGCCAGAAGGGGGGGGGGGGGGGGGGGGGGGGGGGGGGGGGGGGGGGGGGGGGGGGGGGGTACTCTATACGGTATACGGGGATGTGGAGCTCTAAGCATGGGGTATGATTTGTGCTGGGAAATCCCTAATAATGGGGTCACTTTTTACAAATGGTTCTATTTTCGCGAAAATTCGGGCTACTTTCTCGCGAACATTTGCTATTTCTCGATAATTGTGCCCGGGTATAGTCATTGCCATTCGAAATAGACAAAACCGATCGTCATGACTAGCAATGCTTGGCTCTCCTGTACCACCAAAACGCTCGCCATCAGTGGCGTATCCAGAGGGGGGTGGGGTGGGCGAGTGTGGAGCGGGCGATGAGAACCACCCCAATATTGATAGTTGTGTCGGTTAAGACTGGCACTGTCGGTTCATTTGACAGATGAACCATGGAATTATGATGGTCAAAAGTACAGAAATGAAAATATGCAATATTTGGGGGTAAAATCTTGTTTAGATCAAAAATATACCTAAACCATAGCAAATTCCCACGCCTATAAATATATTATGTTTACTATGCAGTTAAATTACTTCTATATTTTTCGCACTTTCGCGCATTTTACACACCAAATCGCACCAAATGGCTTCCAGAATTGAAAATGCTTCCAACCTCAGGGGGATACTCCCCCTAGCCCGATTATGGCCACCGATTCGTTATTTAGCCGACTGCTGCATAAAAGTTGTTGACTATTTTGATCACACCCCCCCCCCCACACACACACACCCCCACACAAACCGTCTAGCGACGACAACGCCCCCGATTTCACAATTTACACCATCTGAGATTCGAATTAGCATATCGCAATAACTACTTGTATTGTTCTACCACATAAAAAGTTTATATTTTCAAAGTGTTTCCTTATTATTCAGTCATTTAATCCATAAGTACCAATACCGATTATGCCATAATGCAATTATATATTTCTAATGATTATAAACAGTAAATGTAATTAAATAACAATCTCGAGGAGGATTTTTCATTTTATCCGTGATAATTATCAGAAAAATACCTCATTAGGTTCAGTTTAGGTCTAAAATTGCTTTCATACAAATTTCAATTGGCAGTACACCGTCATAATGGCTTCAATTGTTAAAATAAAAATGAATTTGTATGCGCGCAGAGAGTGTCACGCTGGGCATTTTAATAGCACACCAAATGCGCTCTAATATTTAAAAAATAAGTTAATCATCATTAAATACACTTTAAACAATACACAATACACTAGATTATATATCATTTAGAAACCATTGTAAATTCAACGCCCGTGCTTATGCCAGATGCCCAGGGATATCAATAATTTAGGTCTAAAATTGCTTCCATACAAATTTCATTTGGCAATACACCGTCATAATGGCTTCCATTGTTAAAATAAACATGAATTTGTATGCGCACAGTGTCACGCTGGGCATTTTAATAGCACACCAAATGCGCTCTAATATTTAAAAAATAAGTTTATCATCATTAAATACACTTTAAACCATACACAATACACTCAATTATATATCATTTAGATACCATTGTAAATTCAACAGCCGTGCTTATGACAGATGCCCAGGGATATCAATTATTAACATTGTTCCGTTTAATCTGAGTGTAAAACTGATTGAAACACGGTACTACTTCTACTTCTACCCTTGCTTGTACTTTGACCACGAGAATGCGATGCAACCTCAATGAACATCTATATAATTGATGGACTTGAGAAATTCTCTGTGTGTCATTAAAAAGATGATCAAAAGAATAATGTTATCCAAAGCAGTGAAGAATTTATAACATATCATGAATTTCTATCAAATTTTGTTTTCGCACAGACTAAATTCTAATAGGTTGGTTTTTTGCACAGTAAGGAGCCTGTTTTCACACAGACTACACCCTGAGTCCTGACTGATGGTGATAATCTACATTCTTGTTCTTGCTTTTCTTGACGAAAGTGGCAAAATGGCCGCAAAATGGAAAGAATGTGTCAATGTTTATATGGTTTCCCGATCGAAAGAATGAAATCCATAGGATATTAACAAAGTTAACTATTAACTAAAAGAAATTGTACGCTCAAGGTAATGATTTAAGCTCTAGAGGCACTTTGTTTACAGTGGAAATAGTGCCCATGTTTCATTATACACGATCCATGTACCAGTGTTGCTTTCAAACAAACACTACGTTGAATACCCTACCAAAAACAAACAATCCTCATACAATTTATACCGGTGAATTCAATGATAGGGTAATTCTAATCTTAGCCAGATAAACCACCAGACAAAGGGCAGGAGCAGTGATGACAGATATGTCTGGCCAACTCTCCTCTACATTGCATGTCCGATATGCGGGAAAATAGGTAGACTGTTATTCGGTATATCAACAAGCAGATCTGGACTTCCTCCACTCCACGGGTGCTGATCAAAATTCTGCGCATCTTGTTATTTCAACGTTGAAGGTTTCTTTGAAGTCTAATAATGTGGGGAGAGCTAAAAGTAAAAGCAGGCTTGTACGCAGGGAGTGCGTATAGGGTGTAAAAAACAAGTCAGGTTGTTGGAAAGTTTTGGTGCCAGTCGGTAAAAAACAAACCATGTAGACCTATTTTACCCGAAAACGCATTATTTTACATAGTTTCCATAGCAACAGATGTCAAAATATGATTTTTAAATCAAAACACATCCAAAATGTCGATCATCTAACAAGTTGTGGTGCCAATCGGTAAAAAATAAATCATGTAGGCCTAGACCTATTTCCCCCGAAAATGCATTATTTTACAAGGTTTCCATAGCAACCAATTGGTGTCAAAACATTATTTTTTAAATCAAAACACTTCGAAAATGCCAATCATCATACAAGTCAGGTTGTTGCAAAGTGTTGGTAACAATCGGTAAAAAAGAAACCATGTAGACCTATTTTTCCCGAAAATGCATTATTTTTACAAGGTTTTCATAGCAACCAATAGATGTCAAAACATGATTTTTAAATCAAAACACATCGAAAATGTCTAACATCTAAAGAGTCAGGTTATTGCAAAATGTTGGTGCCAATCGGTAAAAAACACACCATGTAGACCTATTTTCCCCCCAAAATGCATTATTTTCAAGGTTTCCATAGCAACCAATTGATGTCAAAACATGATTTTTAAATCAAAACACATCGAAAATGTCTAACATCTAAAGAGTCAGGTTGTTGCAAAATGTTGGTGCCAATCGGTAAAAAAAACACCATGTAGACCTATTTTCCCCCCAAAACGCATTATTTTCCAAGGTTTCCATAGCAACCAATTGGTGTCAAAACATTATTTTAAAATCAAAACACTTCGAAAATGCCGATCATCAAACAAGTCAGGTTGTTGCAAAATGTTGGTGCCAATCGGTAAAAAAACACACCATGTAGACCTATTTTCCCCCCAAAATGCATTATTTTCCAAGGTTTCCATAGCAACCAATTGATGTCAAAACATGATTTTTAAATCAGAACACTTCGAAAATGTCGATTATCTAACAAGTCAGGTTGTTGTAAAGTTTTGGTGCCAATCGGTAAAAAAATGTTGAACAGTTTATATTTTAACAGAAAAATCAGGCAAATCCGGGCATGCCATAAATCAATGAATTTCTAGTACAGGGATACAGTAGTTAGGTAAGTGGGGGTTCTGGACCATTTACCTTGTATACCACGGCACCAGTAATTACTACCAATACCCTCGCTTTGCTCTCTCTCAGCTTGGATTTTTTTCTTCTTCTTGTATACCAGGTACCCAGTAATTTATAACTATAAATCCAAGCTGAGAGAGAGCAAAGCGAGGGTATTGGTAGTAATTACTGGTGCCGTGGTATACAAGGTAAATGGTCCAGAACTAACTACTGCAAATACAACAAAGGGAATTTTGAGATTTCTTTTTTGGTATGATTTTTGTAGTTTTAAAATTGGTTAAGGGATTTAAAACTAAATTTATTACATTTTATGTAAATAAATATTAAATAGGTAAATAAATTTAATTTGAACTTTTTTATTTACCTTGTATAGAAACAAAATGTCACAATTGTATTACCGTGCAAGGAAGAAAATGGTATTTTGTATGTAGTATATAAATCGAAGGACTGGGCGGTATCATATATAAGAGGCGGAATAAGTTCATTTTATACAAAGTCTGTGTTAAAATTGAAAAAGAAATTTGGGGTTGAATTATTACGCGCTTTAACATTAGAGCCTGAAAAGATAAAAATTAAACCAAAAAACAAAAAAGAAAATCAAAACCAATTAGTGATGGGCCTCTAAAATATGGTATATAACAGGGAATCAATAGAAAATGAAATTTTAAACGAATTAGCAGATGTAAACCCTATTGATCCTATGTTTAATTCACCAATTTAGAAGATCTTCCTGCACCTTTAGAACCGTCTAATACTGCTATGTATTTGAAGTTAACCAATACTTTGGTAAATATCTTAAAAGCTATGAAATGGTAGTCTTAGAAATAGAAATGATCCTGTCGCATTTTTAGAAGAAGTTAAGTCAATAACAGCAACAAGGATAGCGAGAGAAGCAGCAGAGTTAAATGGAGTAAAATTTAATTTAGTTTTGCAAATATTAATGAGAAAAGACAATCCACAAACAAATATCTCAACATACACACATCCAAGTTTTTATAGTGCGCAAATACCGTTTTAAAAAAGTTGATATAGATGAAGACAATATTAAGCTGAATTTAGTAAACATCGATCTTGCTCAAGCACATGCTAAAATAATAGCAAGTATCGAATATTACGTTAGCTTGGGATCTGGGTGGGTTGTGGATAGGATTGAAAGATTGTTTTTAAATTTTGCGGAATACTCACCTTTAAGGGGCGGCTCTTATATTCCTTTACCAAAAAAATTAGCAAACAAGAAAGTTATTATTAATGTACAAAACCAAGATGATAATTGTTTGAGGTGGGCATTACGGATCAGCGTTATTTCCAACAAATGATCACTCAAATAGAACTTCAAGTTATCCAACTAATGATGGGTTAAATTTTACAGGTATAGAATTTCCTACTCCATTAACTCAGATTAAAAAAGTAGAAAAACAAAATAACTTAGCAATTAACGTGTATGGATGGGAAAAAGGATGTACTGTAAATTATTATATTAGTAGTCAGCCTTCAGAAATACCTCGCATTTGTTTGATGTTATTAACTGAAAAATTAAAAGATAATGAGGAGGAATTTGAGTGGGGTGAAGACACAAAAGCAAATTTGCATTATACTTGGATTAAAAATTTAAATGGTCTTTTATATGATCAGACTTTGCATAAAGAAAAGAAGTATTTTTGCGATAGATGTCATCACGGATATATTAGAGCAGATTTACTTGAGGAGCATAAACCTGAATGTCGAGGGATCGGAGAAAGGGCTACTAAAATAGAAATGCCAACGAAAAACAAATCAATTCTAAAGTTTGAAAACTATCGCAAACAGCTTAAAGTACCATGGGTAATATATGCAGACTTAGAAGCACTAGTTACGAAAATAGAAGCTCCAGCACCTGAAGAAAGAAAAAACACGCAAAAAACAGTTCACAATGTGTGCGGATTTTCGATTGTAGCTGTTAGATCTGATGGAGTATCTGAGAAGCCTATAGTTTACCGAGGACCTGACGCGATGAGTAAGTTTTTTGAACAGGTTGAAAAATGTGAAAATTATATTATTAAATCGCTAAAATTCCCCAAAAAGATGGATACTTTAACTTCTAAAGAGTGGAGGGAGTATCATAACACTAAACAATGTTGGATATGTGAAGAGGGTGGTTTTGATAATGAAAATAAGAAAGTGTGTTATAATCAAAAGGCTGTCCATAAGCGCTGTCGTCCTGAAGGTAAGTTTGAAGATGTAAATTACGAAATAAATAACAGCTATTTTGAGGCGAAAGAATGTGCAATTTGTTGTACAAAGTTTTCTCAAAGATATAAAGTACGTGATCATTGTCATATTACAGGGGAATTTAGAGGGGCTGCCCACTCAGATTGTAATTTAAAACTGCGAATTAAACCTTCGAATAGAGAGTTCTTTATCCCTGTAGTATTTCATAATTTACGAGGTTATGATTCTCATCTAATTATGCAAGCTATTAGTGAAACTGAAGGTGTTATTAAGTGTATTCCGAATAACATGGAAAAATATATTTCATTTTCTTTACGACAATTACGATTTATTGACAGCGCACAATTTTTACTAGCTTCATTAGATAATTTAGTTAAGGCAAATCCAGCTGAAGTATTTAAAATAACAAAATTAAATGAGCCAGATCAAGAAAAAAGTAAATTATTGCTTAGAAAAGGAGTTTATCCTTACGAGTACATGGATGATTGGGAGCGTTTTGAAGATAAACAACTACCTCCTATTGAGGATTTTTACAGCAGTTTAACGGATTGTGAAATTAGTCAAGAAGACTATATTTATGCACAAAAAGTTTGGGATACATTCGATTGTAAGAACATGGGAGACTATCATGACTTGTATTTAAAAACTGATACAATGCTGCTTGCGGATGTATTTGAGAAATTTAGAAATACATGCTTAAAACACTATAAACTAGATCCGGCTCACTATTATACAGGTCCAGGGTTATCGTGGGATGCGTTGCTTAAAAAGACAAAAGTTAAACTTGAGTTATTAACAGACTATGACATGTATTTATTTATAGAAAAAGGTATGCGAGGTGGTGTTTCTATGGTAAGTCAGAGATATGCTAAAGCAAACAATGATAAAGTTCCAGATTATGATCCAACTAAACCAACAAGCTACATTATATATGACGATGCGAATAACTTGTACGGTTGGGCAATGAGTCAATATTTACCAACAGGAGGGTTTGAGTGGGTTACAGATTTATCAAACTGTGATTTTTCAAAGAATGGCTATATTTTAGAAGTTGATCTTGAATATATAAAACAGCTGCACGATGAGCATAATGATTATCCTTTAGCACCAGAGCGCATGAAAATAGATAAAGAATGGCTATCAGATTATCAAAATAACTTGATTGGGAAAACTAGTCTTAATACAGACAAACTTGTACCGAATTTGCGTAATAAGAAAAAATATGTGTTGCATTACAGAAATTTACAACAGTGCATTGATTTAGGTATGAAATTAACAAAAATACATAGAGTATTACGTTTTAATCATTCACGTTGGATGGAGCCATATATTCAAATGAACACAGAACTTCGAAAACAAGCAACTAGTGATTTCGAGAAGGACTTGTATAAGCTAATGAATAATGCAGTGTTTGGCAAAACGATGGAGAATTTGAGAAAGCGTGTTGATGTTCATTTGGTTCGTGCTGATGAGCATAATAAAATAAGAAAGCTAATTGCGAAGCCAACATTTGCAAGAGAGAAAATATTTAGTAATGAATTAGCTGCATTGCATATGTATAAAAGTAAGCTATGTCTTAATCGGCCCGCATATGTAGGAATGTGTATTTTGGATTTAAGTAAATTGCTGATGTATGACTTTTATTACAACCATCTTAAAAAACAGTACGGAAGCGCTTGCAAATTGCTTTACACCGACACAGATAGTTTACTTTTACATATTGAAACTGAGGATGTTTATCGTGATATGGCGCAACATGCAGATTGTTACGATACTAGCAATTATCCTAAAGAACACCCTCTTTACAGTGAAAAAAATAAAAAAGTTCTTGGCAAAATGAAAGATGAATGCGGTGGAGCAGCGGTTGAGGAATATGTTGGCTTAAGACCTAAAATGTATTCAATAGTTAAATCGGATGGTAATATCCGCAAAGCAAAAGGCGTAAAAAAATATGTGGTTAAAAAGCACATCACGCATGAACAATATAAAAATGTACTTAAAGATCAAAAAGTTATTAAGCATGACATGAATATGCTACGGAGTGAAAAGCATCAAATATACGGCATACATGTTAATAAAATATCACTTTCACCTTTAGACACAAAGCGATGGATTGCAAATGATGGAATTAGCACTTTAGCATATGGGCATTACAGAATACCACCAGGTGGTAATTGAGTATCAGGAGGTACTACTAATAATTCTTGACGTACAAAACCGCGTTTTGGTGTGTGAGGGTTTATTTTTGGGTCTAAATAATACAAAATTGGGTCTCCAGGTGTTACGATGGTATTACCTATTCGATTTATGCTTAACGACCAAATTGGATCAGTTGCCCTTCTTTGTTCACCACCTTCTAACTCACCAGGTTGGTATAAGTATCGTACTCCAATGTTTGTAGGTATGCGCTGTTCAGATTTGGAACCCCGTGGTGCAGAAGATTTTATTTCAATTTGATTATTTGTTATAACCACAGAAGGTTTTTTACCGATTAATCGAGTTACCTCATTATTTAAAGCCTTAACAACGGCTGGAAGTCTAGCGACCCATTCTCTCGATCGTGCATCTTTGCCATGTGCTTCCAACAGTAATTCTTGCGCATACTGATGCCCAAATAGCCTCTCAGCAAGTGTTCTGTTAAATCTCTCAACTATTCCCTGAGCTCTATGCAAACCCCTTTCACCACGTCTAATTGCAACATTATTTAATGCCATTAAGTTACTAACAGTACCCATGAATTCACGTCCTGAATCAACTTGTAGCAATTTAGGCCATGTTAGTGGGCCGCGTTTATAAATATTAGAAAATGCTTTTGCAACTTCCTGAGAATTTTTCGATAAAAGTGGGTGGGCTTCCTTATAGCGCGAGGCAATGTCGACAACTGTTAAAGCATACTTATATAGTTTGCGTCCGCGGGGTAATTTATCATGTGGTAAAAATAATAGATCGGCTTGATGAGCTTCATTTGGTGTAATTATATCAAATTTAGATCTTGGAATATATTTTGGAGCAGGAAGATATATTTGCCAAATTGCTTGCTTTTTTAGCCAATTTTTTGCAATTTCTTCTGACACACTCGCGGTGGATGACAACTTTTTGATGGCAGCAATTCCACGCCAATATCCTTTAGGGCTATACTAAATTTTAGATAACTTAGTGGAGGTACGGGGGTTTACTTCTGTTTTTGAAGCCATGATATATTAAGTGCATACAAAATAATTTATTGCAATTAACACTACATGTACCTTTGAATTAAATAAGACCGCAGAAAATAATTTAATTTATTGGTGTACAATGTGTCAAAGTCCGCTAGATAAAGATTGGAGCGTAGACCGAATTGATAATGCACGAGCCCATACATAGATAACAATCTGAGAATTGTGCTATTAAACCTAACAAAAATACAAAACGGATAAATAAACCTGTTCTATCTTGTTCCAAAGACCACCTTATATATATTACTACATAGGCATCAACCTCATTATGAATTTTCCCGTTCAGAAAGCAAATACACTAAATACTGGTGAATTTCTAGACGAACAAAGCACTGGGCCATTAACAGTTGAAAGTCAGGTAAGTAGTGATATTTCATTTAAGGTTAGAAGTCAAACTACAGGCGGAGAACCAATACCAATTGATGTTGATACTCCCGATGGAAGCCAAATTGAAAACTATCCATGGTCTATCAACGAATTACAAGTTATATCAAGCTATCAAAAATATTTTGATGAAATGCAAATTTTTCTAAGCTGTGCATTACAATACGGGCCAGACTTACCTATGCCAATGCCAAAAATACAAAAAAAAGTTTGTTTGGTCGTAAGTTTGTTTGGTCGTAAACCAACACCAAAACAACATCTTTTAGGAATGGAGCTACATGAATATTTAAAAACAAAACTTGTTAATTTTGAAGAGGTTAACGTAAGAGACTGGAACCCTACCAGTCTAGATAACGTGAAAAACATCTTACAAGATGGTTATCAAATATTGAAACAACACAATGCAAGGCTGTTTAGTCATACTTTACAATTTGGCAAATGTTTAAATGATGCCTTTGATTATTTTAGTGTTGCAAAATTGCGTCAGATTGTTCCCCATGATTTGACATGGGTTAAGTGGTTAAAAGATAACATTGGTATATGCAACTCATACGCAAAACAACTTCGCAATATAGCAACAACTTTTGGCTCTTACAAAAGAATGTATCGCTTAGGTATTTCTTTCAATGAATTTTCAAAACGAAAAGAACATATTCGACTTATGTTTGCTGGAGATCCCGAGATTAAAAATTACTGGCAATCTGTTTAGCTTGGCTATAAAAAAAAAGGGGTCTCGCTAAATTGCCAATGACGGGTAAGTGCTTCAAATGTCAAACACATATGACATTGTTTTAGCCAACCTAAGACAGGCAAGTAAAGTTTGACATCTAATTTTAAATGAAATAACCTCACTTTCAACTGTTAGAGGCCCCCCCCCCCCCCCCCCCCCCCCCGTGGGCCAATTGTGTCAGAGACCTTCTCGTGGTGGCTCATGTAAGTAGCTTTTTTACCATGTAAAAAGTGAAACTAACATCTGACACCTTTGGCCCTATTATAAATAAATCTCAAGCAAGAAGTCCAATGAAAACAGGTAGGTAAGTACTGATAACTAAAATTATATGTTAATTTAATTTTTTTTTTAAATAGTTGTTATGACTACAAGGACATTGCTATTGTTCTGTATTATCTGAAATTTTAGCATCAGCACAATTTCAAAGTCAAATTTGCTTGGATAAGTTAGTGTATAGCCTGTTGACTCAATCTAAGATTAAGGGACATTGGCAGTGTCTTTTTGGTCATGCGCAGTGTATATAGCCTGTTGACTCAATCTAAGATAAAGGGACATTGGCAGTGTCTTTTTGGTCATGCGCAGTGTATAACCTGTTGACTCAATCTAAGATAAAGGGACATTGGCAGTGTCTTTTTGGTCATGCGCAGTGTATATAGCCTGTTGACTCAATCTAATATAAAGCGACATTGGCAGTGTCTTTTTGGTCATGCGCAGTGTATATAGCCTGTTGACTCAATCTAAGATAAAGGGACATTGGCAGTGTCGCAGTAGTTCACTTAAAGAAAAAAAAAATCTACCAGCAAGCTCTCCGGTATGGAACTTCATCAATATTTACTAAGACGCATTTTGGTTTCTGTTTAATATATTTACATTAGCTTTAAGGAAACGGGTGGTTGTGTTTTTGGTTAGGTGATTCAAATTTCAACCAGTCAAATTGGATGTTTCTAACACTGCAAGTACACTGTCGCTATTACTATTGTATGTAAACACATGTCCTCTGTGTGAACTCGAGGTGTGTGATAATAACGTGTGGCTAATGTAAATACCACACTATTTGCTAAGCCAGCTCATCATCTGTTGATTTGTTGCACACGGCACTTACATAATTATAACCACACTTATAAATACTTGTATGCTAAATAACCAGTGAGAACTAGACCTGTGCTAATAACAAATATTTCACCAGTCTGTATATTTGAGACTTGATTTTCGTCGAAATAATCTTCTAACATAGGCTCTGGGCCTGTATCTTGTAGCGTTAAATGTTGCCCCGTAACGAGATAATATTCTGCAGCGGCTTTGGATATATGAGTGAATGTTTTTTCAGAGTTTGCTTCTTCGCGTAATCGTCTGTTTGCATAATCAATGTTGTCTAGTCTTTTCTGATTCCATATGTCTCTACCTTTTTGTAATTCTTCTAAAGCTAAGTCATGCCTTTTCCTCTCAGCATCGCCATTAATTAAACTAAACAAGAAATTACTTCCTGTGAAAGCTAATGCATTTACAACAGCACCACCTATTAACATCGCCATTATATATATTTAATCTATTTTTTTATTTTTTTATATTTTAATTTCCCGGTGTAACGCTTGAGCTTGGTATAATATTTTCAGGAAGCCATCCTTGTTTTTGGACCCAAGTTTTTGTTAAATCTGCAAGATAAAGATTGAGAGTAAATTTGGCCATATTTTCAATATTAAATTTGCCTAGATTAGTTGGTTTAGTGCCAAATGCCTTTTCTGCGAGGAAACAGTTCGTGAAAACAAGCCCACTTAGCAAGGCTGTATTGTATGCCGAATTAACTAGTGTATTTGTTGTAGTGTCCATTTATATATTATGCACACAAAAAAAATAATAATAATAATAATTAACTACAATGCTCTTTATAATTTTTACAATCCCAACTACATAATGCAATTTTTACAAGTGGAGGTGCGGAAGCCCCTGCCTTACCAATCAAATACATTATCTGATGGAGCTGAATCAGTTGTTTTAGCGACTGGAGCGGAGGAAGGAAATGTGTTTGTTTGTATTTTATTACCTCGTTGAAGGAATACTAAAATTCCCCCTACAATTAAAATAGTAAGTGCTGCAGGAACTTGCCAATACAAGTTATCAGTGCTAATTTTTGTATGTTTTCTAGACAGTTCAGGAATGGAAATAGGCTGTGATGGTTTATCGGTATAATTAGCTATTATTTTTGCTGACTCTTGTATTTGCTTTTGCATTTGCGCTTTTAGTTCTATTTGTTTCGCGGCATTTCTTCGCCCTGCCTCTTGTCTCTTGGGATTTTTGATTTTGACTGCTGGGGCTGTTACAGGTACTGGAATTGGCGCTGGAGGTGGTACAACCTTTGGTTCGATCGGCGCCTCAGTTTTAGGTTCAGATACACTAACATCGTCTTTTTGCTCTGACATTTTATAATATTAAATTATAATTTTTTTTATTTAGAAATTATCCCTAATTACCCATAATATTACCCACAATTATCCACAATTACCCACAATTACCCATAATATTACCCTCAATTATCCACAATTACCCACAATTACCCATAAATTTATTTCTCTTTTTGAGATTCTGACGATTTAACTTTTTCATTATCTTCTGATTGTTCAGGAGTTATTGTGGTGCAATCCCCTCTGTGAATGTATCCACAAGTAAGCAGAGTTGCTGTAAGCGGTGCTAAGTAATGTCCATACTTATGGTAAAGCGTGCAACTGTATGTACTCAAAGCAATATTAATTACTGGATTGTTTATTAGCGTTTCTGTTAATTCTTCACCATCTCGTAGTACTAGTTTGTTATTTGAAAGTGTACGAGCTAGCAATCCCACTGCATTTGCATAAGCTGAGCATAATGCTGATTTTACTGACTTTGCCATTACATTGCCGATGTATGCATCATATCGCGAGTATAATTTTAACAGTGCTTTTTCTTCCATGCTCTCAATCTCAGCTACTGTAATGTTTTTGCCTAAATATTCTTTGCTATTTCCTCCCGCAACAACTCCAATTAAGCGTTCTCGCATCGGTGATAGATCAAGTTGTGGAATTACAGGAGGTAGATTTGAAGGTTCACCTTCGTTTTCAAGTTTTTGAATACTATTCATTAATGCATCAATACTAGCGTCGTCCATTTTATATTTAAGAAATTTAACAAAATAATTTAATATTAACCATGTTGAAATTGTTATTATGCATACATTTGCACACACTGTCGTAATCGCTAAGATTTGTTCCATCTATTTTAAGAAATTATAAGAAGTTGGTTGTTCAGTAACTAATATTAACTTTGAGTGTTTATGTTGTGCAAGTAAGTCTCGCATTCTATCTCGTTCGTCTTTTGACGGAATAACATCATTTTCGCGCAAAGCATCAGCAAAACTGTCACGATCTTTACAATAGAACAAACATAGCCACTTAATCTGCTCGCGGAAGTCGGTAAGAATAGAGTTATATTTTTGGGTAAGAATCCACATAGAGCAACCAGCATGACGCCCACTAAATGCAATTTCTGACAGCATTTGATTCTTAGTTTTGAGGTCTTTCAGTGCGCTGCAATCATCAATTATAAATAGACTCTCCCCATCTTCTTGTCGCGCATTCAAATAATAATATTTTTTTAGGGCAAGATTCAAACCACCCTCCTTTTTAGGATTAATCAACATTACTCTGTCATCCGTAAATAGCCATTTATGTGCATGATATGTGCGATTCATCTCAAGAGTTGGACTAAAAAAATAAAAATCCATCTATATCTCGGCGAATAGGCCATTTTGTTCCATATACCAGCATAAACATTAGGACCTCTCTCGGTCTCTAGCAAATTCAATAAAAACTCAGTCTTTCCACAAGCTGTTGCTCCACAAATAATCGCTGAATGCGGTGTCTTCACTAAACTCATTATATTATATCTTTATTTTTTTCCCCAACAATACCCCCAACAACACTAACTCATTTAACGCGGGGGTGTGGGGTTGCAACCCCCAGCTAGTAGGCAACATTCACAAGACGGCCATTCTCAAAGTTAAGTTGGGCATCAGCGATGTAATAAATGTTTAGAGCTCCTGCTGCCTGGGCTGTCTTCTCAATCTCAATTTGTATAGATTGGCTAGCACCCTCAATTTTCCTGCCGCTACCGTGTAATGTCAAATCATCGTTACTACGGAAATCAAGCCAAAGAGCATATTTATTAGTAAAGTATTCTGCCGCTGTTACATCAGCTAAGTCAAATTCTTTTGCAACATTTATAGCATCGCGGTTCTTGCCGTCTGAGAAATGCTTCCTGATCTCGTGGAACTGTTGATGAGCCCGCATACCGCTAGAATAGATCTGATTGGGCTTACCATCGATTGTAGTTGAAACTTTAGTAATTTTGGGGTTGTAGAAATCTTCACTGTCTCCTTCAAATGCGGTTTGCGGCTCCTTGAATATAATTAGATTTCCTTTCATTGAGAATGCTTGAGGTGCTAGGGTAATGTTCCAAGTTGATTCGCTTTTGTTTAGGGGTAGTTTAGTATGTCTTATAACACGATCATAAAGCACAATATGGCGGCCTTTTTGCTTTTGCTTAATGTCCATTGCTAAGGCTTTAGAGTTTAGCACTTCAAATTCCATACTAATCCCAGTAATTGTATAAGTTGCAGTATTATCACTGGACACAATCACGTTGCCATAATTATTGAAAGTTAGCTCGTAAGATAGTCTGTCCTTAAGGTCGTATTGATGAAATTGCATATTAGCCTCGAGCAACTCAAAATCAAGCGGAATGCTAAACAAGTTGCTGTAGGCATCTCCCAGGGAAACATCAGAGGCATTGGCACCCTTATCGCCGGCATTAAAGGGACATTAAGTGGTGTTGAAAAGTTTAAATGTTTAAAAATTTACTTCAGAATTCAAGATGAACATTAAAAATCGCCATTATTGTTGTTTCTACTAACAAAAAACACAGCAAAACTAGATTTAAACAATATCATCGCTATTTATTGAAAAACGCCCTCTATGCAAATATGGTTCGCGTTATGTATCACGCGTACTGCACGGGGATACTGTCGGACGTAAAATGCTGGTCCCGCGGGATAAGCATTTTTTGAATCGACGTTTTCTTGTACAAAAAGAGCTGATTTTTCTTAATCCTTATAGGTGTAAGTTCATACATGTAATACAATTATAAAAATAAACTAATCTCAGTTTTTATCATAATTGAGGGCGCTGCCTCCAACACATCTCTTAGTGTCCCTTTAATTCTAATCTTTCGCAGGGCCTCGGATTGAATTCCTTGATATACTGCATTTTCACGCTCTTGTTGCGTCATCCACAGATCTTGATAACAGTGAAAAATATCACTGTCATTAAGGGTGTAAACGCTTTGACCTTCTAGCTTAACTTCAATTTTGCTCACGATTGCGCGACCCAAGTTATTGACGATTGTGCGATTGAGGGCTATTTTAAACGATAGTTTTGCTGTCCCGGGTATAATTACATCATGAGGGCCTAAATCTGGAAATCGTACTGTTAGAATGCCGTTTGGATCAATTGTGTCTGGATTGTGGGTGTTGTATACTGTCATGCGCTCGCCTTTAATTCCCTTCGCTTTACGTAACTTTCTCATAGGATTAAGTTTATTACCATACTCCATACTCATTTTATTATTTATTATATATATCTAATATATATATAAATAAAAATTAATTATGGATGACGTTAACTTAGATGATTTTGCGAGAGGAGGTAGAGACGAAGATACAACAGGAGACACTCAAGAAACATCATTCACAGATGAAATATATCAAACCGAAAGAAATAGTTTTGATGGCTTAGAACAAAGATTGGCAAACTTAAGAAGTAATGATGGTATGTCCGTAGACAACACACAAATTAATGCTATTAATGCTCTTAATATGCAAAAAAATAAAATAGCCGGTGCTGCTTTTAATAGAGTATTTACTAGCCCTCCTCGCAATTATATAATAGCAACAAGCGATGCTCTGGTACCATCTGCGGAATTAAGAGTAGGAAGTGATGGTGCTATATATGCAAAATGGCAAAGTCTTGAGGTAGAACTAACTACAGTAAGAGATAAAAAAATATTTAAGTCAGCAAGTACTATAGCAAATGATTATGGGCGACTTCTTCCCATGGGGCAAGGTGGCACTAATTTTATGAGAAATGGACTACTATTGAGTAATTACAAACAAAATCAAACTCCCAGGAATGTTTCGCCATCAGTAAGAGGCATTATCCGGTTTACCTGAATCCGTTACTTCATCAAATTTACAACAAGTCATAGATTCCACTCAAGAAAACACAGATATTTTTCTAAAAACTTTAAATGATTACAACCCACAAAATGAATCAACACAACAACAAAACAATTTTGATGCGCAATTAGTTCGTGATGTGGGACGATTTAACCAACAGTTAAATACTGTTAAGGGGCAAATTGAAGCAGCGATGATTAAAATTAATGAATTTGATGGGCAACGAGAGCAAGAAATAGCTGATTCTATTGTTGATATAACTGAAGAACAAAAAGCCACAAGAAAAGAACGCATTGAAGAGTTAGATTCTAAAATCGAATTTCAAAAAAATATTATAACAGGCTTTGTACCGGAAATTAAGACTCAAATTAAAGCAATAAAACACACACACGAAAAAATGCTAAGTAAAGAACTGGCGCTTGGTGATAAAATTCGCATACTATTTCGCGAACAGGGAGTCACAATTACGGTTATATTAACGGCAATAGGCTTGGCTATTACCACATTAGTAGAATCCATAACATCAGCAGTAAAATCAGTAACACCAAATCCAAAACCCGACCCAAAACCTGACCCAAAACCCGATCCAAAACCCGACCCAAAACCCGATCCTAAACCAACTCCAGGCTCTCGCGAATGGATCAAAGCACAACTGCAAAAGTTAGTAAATTTGCTTATAAAATTGGGAGATAAAGCATTGGCTGCACTGCCTGGCCTTATTGGGGCAGTTATTAGCCTTTTGATGAAATCAGCGGCTTCTGTAGTTGGTGTGCTTGCAGAAAACTTGTGGGTGCTATTTATTGCCGTTGGGTACCTTTTGTATGAATTTGCTAGTAAACTTATATCCTCAAAGTAAGCGAGTTATTTCAAATACCCCAAAGCTAAAGTTCCTATAATTATACCCCCTACAGTTAAGCCTATTTTAAGCTCTTCATGCGTTAATGTTGTTGGATCTTCTTCAGGATTATCTGAAGCATCAAAATCAGAGCTATCACGCAAATTATCTTCGGGAGCTGGGGCTAAGTCAAATTCTGAAGGAATGTCTGGCAAAGGAACTAATGTAGGGGTTACAGGTTGATCGCTCAAATTGGGCCGTATTACTGGAGTTGCATCAAATTCAGTGGCTGAAACCGGTGGTATTTTTTTTATGCTGTTCACAGCGTCATTTACCCAAATATAAAAATCACTTGTCGTTGCTGTTGTAAGCAAGTTGTTATATCCGTTTATTGTGCCTATGTAAAGATCCATGTCACTTGGTATCATGTACAAGTTTAGTCCAACAACAAAATCTAATTTGCTTCTTGCATGTTGAAGTATGTCTTGGTATTGATCTATTGACTCTTCAATGTTTTCTATGCCTTTAATTTTGGCATCTACATTTGTATAAAACTGAGATTGGGCTTCAAGTTCTCTCTTACCGCTTATAATTGAGGTTTTTGTTTTTACTTGTGCCCCAACGATTGTGTATACATATGTTCTTATCGATTCATTAATTCGCAAAATACCCTCTTTTGTGAACCCATTGCTTTTATCGAGTATAAACGATCCAATTGCATCAAGTTCTGAACCAACTTGCGGATTTACTGCCTTATGCCGCGAATCAATAACTGTGGGTTTAAAGTATTGCTCGATATATTCAATTTTATAAGTGTGTCGGTCATTCACTGCAAATTTGCCTGAAGGTGGAATATGAACAGTCACTGTCCACTTGTTAGCTGGGTCGTAGTCGCCTCCACGTTCTAGTATTTTTGTTTGTTCTCCTCTTAACCCATGTAGAGAATTGTATCGTACAGACCCAAGACCATAAGATAAATCAAGCCTTTGAGTAGATGGTATTCTATCATCCCAATTAAAATCTTTAACCATTTTTTCTAACACATCTCTTTTGATTGGATTGTCATAAGGGTCAAAATCATTCTCACTCGGCAGTGGACATCCTAAAACAATAAGAATGCGCCTAATTTGGTAATATGTATGAAATCTAAATATGCTTTTGACCATGGGGTCTTTATATTGTAAGTGTTCTTTTGACACACCGCATCCTGTAGTTGCACACCAAATTGCAAAATTAAATTGATTTTGCCAAAATTGCATTGGGTTGTTAATCCAGTCGTTGTAAACAGCTTCATCCGTCACTTTGGGCAACTTGTACCGATTCCAGATATTTTTAAACTTCACTAAAAAGCTGTTATGCGGATTTACTTGAATGTGTTGATTTACTAAGCTAAATTGATGCGTTGGTTCATAAACACTACCAGAGCTATAAGATGCTTTAGAGTTTAATTTAAACATTTTTGGAACACTAGGGTCGGTTTGACTAGTTGCATTATTTGTTGCCATTATTATAAATATATAATATAAAATATGAAAATTACAATAAATAACATCTGTAAAGGCACGTCTTTTAGATTAGCAGAATCAATTTTATATATTTATAATATATATTAATTATAATGATTGTGAGAATTACTAACGCAAGTAAAGGCAAACCATTTACTTTTAATATACCCCTCTGCAACCAAAGTGGAGATATGAAAATTGCAATTAAAAGGATTACAGTGTGGTCTGGATGGTATAATATCTATGAAAAAACAACGGTTAGATGGGGAAGAAATGAACAGGAATCACAGGAACTACCGATTGAGCCAGGGTTTTACAATTTTAATCATCTTACTCAAATTATTATGGATGGAATTGAAAACTTAAGTATAACAGTTAATCCTGAAAGTGGTCTCGTGGATATAACTTTACCTCCAAACATTGAACTTTGGTTGCCGGACCCAGTTAGATATGCGTTAGGTATCGATGGATCTAGCTGGATTAATGAGGATTACGTAGGGGATCGTCCGGTAGAACTTGCACCTAAAAGAATACTTATATATTTAAAGCAATTATCGACAACGGGTAATTACCATAATCTAAATCAAAATCTAAGAGGATCTCAACTGTTAGAAATCATTCCAATATCACCAGAGCCCTTTGGACAACATTCCACATTTAATTTTGATAATCCCGATTATATTTCACTGAACTCAGGGGATATAAATGAGCTTGATTTTGATTTTAAAGTAGAATGGGGAAACGGAGTGACACACAAGCTAGACAATAATTTACTGCCAATCGATTTAAATCTTGAAATAAAAAGTATATAATAATATATATAACAATGAGCATTTATGGACCCAACTATACAACCATGCAAACCTCCCTAACCTCCACATCGCAAGACATTGATATGGAACAGCACAAAATTATTAACTTGGGTGAACCAAGACAAAGACATCATGCCGCAACTGCTGCTTTTGTTTTAGACTTAACATCACGCCTTAATACAGAAAAATTAAGCAAAGCTGGTGATACAATGACAGGAAATCTGATAATGGACTACAACGCAATCAAAGAGGTTGGAAACCCTGTAGATGAAACAGACGCTGTAAATAAACAGTACGTGGACAGAATCGAACAACATGAACATGATACCAGACCATATGTTTTAGCGAGATATATTGTACTACCTGAAGATGATAGTAAAGTATACTTCTCTGTTAGAGCGAGAAAAAATATCAATTTGGAAAGGGGACTTCTGGTTGAAATTAAACACGACAATGCAGGTAGCGGTGAAACATACATTAATAACCGTCCACAAACTATTACAGCAACTTATGATATAGATTTGATACCAAACCCCAGTAAAGACTTGGGTATTATGCAATTAAACTCTAAACTTCATATTGAATGTACACCAAATTTATCAACTCCGTGGACTCTACTCTTTTCAGCACGGCCTGGAGAATCACCACCAGTGGAAAATAATACTTCCATTTTAACATTTTATAACCCTACTACCCAGTCTGTTACGTATCTAACAATGATGTGGACAGCAGATAGCTTTAAATATACAATTACTGATAATGTGTTAAGCAATGAAAATGCTATAATTCATATTGTAGACACCACAAAGCTTAATCATGTTACCATTCAATGTGTTGCAAATAAACTTAATGTGTGGATAAATGGTAAACAAATAAGACAACATAATTTAAACTTCGATTCTGTACATTATATCAGAATGGGAATGAAGGAATTAGGCATCGTGAGTCTCTACGACAGAAATCTCAACAAAGGGGAAATAGTTCAACATTTCGTAGATCATCACGTTGAAAATTTTACAGACGATGAAGTATTAATTTAAAAAAATATATTCATAATAATATATCATGCCTAGTAAAAAACCAACAGCCCCGCCATTGTACCCAAATTTAGAAGATGAGCTTGCACAACAACAACTTAATGATAATGGAATAACTTTTAGACTTAGACAAATTTCGGAAATAAAAAGTTTTCTCGAATCAGAAAATGAAACACAAAGTAGATTGAGACGCAGATATAAATCAATATACAATAGTTTTTTCTATGCTAGCACCACATCTGGCGTTATTGCCGTTGGTGCAGGCACCGCCGGTATGACAGCGCTTGGCACTGGAATTGGAGCTCCCATCGCTTTGCCTTTAGGAATTGTATCTATCGGAATGGGTGCCGCATCTGTCGGAGCATCCGCAATTTGTAAAATCATACTTAAGAAAGTTGAAAACATGAACGCATTAAGAATGTAGCCATGTCCAAGATGTCCAGCATTAATGGCCTAGTATCAAATGCCCTAAAAGATAATAAAATCAGCGATGAAGAATTCCAATTAATTCTGGCTGAGCGAGAGAATTATCGCGGTCATAAAAATCAGATACGCGAGAGAGTTCGTACAGAAGTCAAAGAAATAAATGATGAAGTTAGAGAGCAAATTCGTGCAGATGCCGAAAAAAAGGGATGGAAATAGGCAAGAAAGAAGCTGTGAATACTCTTATGAAACTTGGAGCCCCTTAAATGTAAATCCATCAACCCCTTCAACATATTCTAATAAACCCAGCTTGGCTCTAAGCATTATTTGTTGCTCGCCTGGTAGCAACTATCAAAATTAAATTTAAAAAAAAAAAATAATGAGTAAATCTGAGCATATTATAAGCTCTACATCAGATGAATTTAAAGCATTTTGCGACGGAATTATAACCTGTTTATTGGTGCAATTTATAACAATAAGCATTTCTTATTTCGTTTTGCAAGTTGTTAAAGATTTGTGTTAACTAATTATTTATTAACATGCCATACAAGATCAAAGCCGAAATACTTATAGGCTTTGTTTTTTTTGCTTTGAATTTCACCATTGGATCGAATGTAACAAGGAAATTCTCTATGTTTATCTTCTTCTAAACGCTTTTCTAGTGCTGAACATGCCCATACGTGAGTTCCATCGGCAAGGGTTATGATCGTTGATTCTCCCTTTTCTGTGTCAATGATCTTTTTCGATACCACTTTATAAATGTTGCCAATTACTAATTCTCTCCATTTCGTCGTTTCTGGGTATTGTGTTTTAAGAAGTTGGTCAAACGCTTCATCCGATAACATAGTTTCTGTACTTTCGTTTGTATAAGTTGTTTCAGTTGTGTTAGTTGTGGTCATTGTTATACTAAGTAAATTTAAATCTTCAAATATTTTATTTTTTAATTATCATCAACTATTAATACCACTGCTTCAGTTTTTGGCATTTCTTCTGTTATTGTTATTTCTTCTTTAACTAGCGGTTTTGGTATTTCTGCCCCGTTTTGTATTTGAGTGTTATGATTCCAACAATATAAATTATTTGGTCTTCGGTCATTATTGCATTTCTTTGCTTTTGCGCTAACCCACTGGCACGATGGGTCGTTTTTAAGTTCAGGATATTCACCCGTTGGATAATCAATTAGTGGCGTTGGTATAAGTTCTGCCATAAACTTGTTTGAAAACTTAATCCCCAAACTTGACTTCATTTTAAACTTTTCGGGACTTTTTTTATAATTTAGTTGTATCCAATTCTCTTTGTACTTTACGAACAAGTCATTATCCTCAAACTTGAAGTCTAGATTAATGTTTATATTCTCTGGTATCCCATAAAACTTTTTAAAGTTTACTAGTGCTGTTTGCAAATCCATATATATTTGAGGATTTTTAATTTTTCTAAATAAATTAATTAATACAAAAATCATACAAAAAGATTCTCCTCGTTGTATTTGTAGTAGTTAGGCAAGTGGGGGTTATGGATTTTTTCTGTATACCCTGGTACACAGTAATTTATAACTATAAATCCAAGCTGAGAGAGAGCGAAGCGAGGGTATTGGTAGTAATTACTGGTGCCGGGGTCTTTTCAGGCTCTAATTTTAAAGCGCGTAATAATTCAACCCCAAATTTCTTTTTCAATTTTAACACAGACTTTGTATAAAATGAACTTATTCCGCCTCTTATATATGATACCGCCCAGTCCTTCGATTTATATACTACATACAAAATACCATTTTCTTCCTTAAACGGTAATACAATTGGTGTTGTAATATTATGAAAAGTATTGAAGTCATCTAGTAACATTTTGTTTCTATACAAGGTAAATAAAAAAGTTCAAATTAAATTTATTTACCTATTTAATATTTATTTACATAAAATGTAATAAATTTAGTTTTAAATCCCTTAACCAATTTTAAAACTACAAAAATCATACCAAAAAAGAAATCTCAAAATTCCCTTTGTTGTATTTGCAGTAGTTAGTTCTGGACCATTTACCTTGTATACCACGGCACCAGTAATTACTACCAATACCCTCGCTTTGCTCTCTCTCAGCTTGGATTTATAGTTATAAATTACTGGGTACCTGGTATACAAGAAGAAGAAAAAAATCCAAGCTGAGAGAGAGCAAAGCGAGGGTATTGGTAGTAATTACTGGTGCCGTGGTATACAAGGTAAATGGTCCAGAACCCCCACTTACCTAACTACTGATACTTATGTGCGCCAAGTCGTTTGAAGCTATGTGTGTTTCGGACCAATATAAAGAACGTGTAGTATTTAGCCCTGTCATGAAATAACTCAAGAACAAGTCATCAATACATATTCACTCTCGTTCCCTGAACGATTGCATCTATTAGTATCGATCTGAACTATATGCACACATTATCCATTGTGCGCGTGGGTTCGAGTTTAGTTCTATAAAAACACTGGGTGGATAAGTTATGTACAATTATCACACATATAGTAAAATCAATCGGACACGGTGGATGTATGTGTTAATTTAATATGTTGAAATTGTTAGAAGTATTTACACTTTCACCGTGCCATCTCATTTTTATCATTAGTTTTGTGTCACAACAGCCACTACAAGGGCTATGCTGATGTCGCATGAGACTACCAATGCCCCTCCTAATCACCGCTCTATTCAAACATGCCATGTCATACAGGTGCTCTGAAACACACATAGTATCAGATCAGTTCGACATTTCAAGAGAAGATAATCCCTGTACTAGAAAATCTTTGCATAAATCATGTGTACCAATTAAGTCAAGGCAAGGCATACATTGGTACGAGGTCTATCAATTGAAATGCGCTGACATTGAAAACCTGTTTTTATCGATGTTCGACAATGTCTGGCCAAACCTGAGCAAAAAGAGATATCTTGCTAAAAATTAAAGGCATATTATGTGATCTTTTCCAGAGAGCGCCCTCTATTCATTATTTTGTATAGAAAGTAGATTTTCTTGCAGATTTACATTTCTGATCATAAATCGTACATACATTCCAAGTTACAGGGCGATACGATTCTTAATTACTTCGAAATGACTTGTTTTTTGCTCAGGTTTGGCAAGACATTGTCGAACATCGATGAAAACAGGTTTTCAATGTCAGCGCATTTCAATTGATAGACCTCGTACCAATGTATGCCTTGCCTTGACTTGGTACACATCATTTAGGGGCACCTGTATATTGCATGCCCATAACCCTTTTTGGGGGCAATGAAAAATATAAATAGTAGACGTGAAAAAGAAATAATCATGCTTAGCAATCTTTAATGTGTCATAACATTTTATCCATTTTGGAGCTTTCATTTTCAAATTGAGGCACATTTTACTCAGGCATGTCATATTCATCTTTGGCCAGTTGTTATGTTCAGATATCTCTTTTATAATTATCATCATTCAGCGTGTAATTGAACAATATCAATAAAACAATAAACACAATAGCCTAGACGTTGATAGTAGTTTGATTTGAGCATAAAAAACCCATAGTTGCTGGGTCGAGACACAGTATAGTTTCAGCACGACTCATTTTGACAGGAATTTTGCCAGGAATTTTGCCAAGAATCCGCCCGGCGTTTTAGTATTACAATGCCCACGAATGCAATGTCTCAGGGCTATTGTATACACCTATGAACTTTGAATCCGGTTAATCCGATCAATGCAGTCAGATGCCTGCCAAGAAAATAGGGTACCGAAAATAGCGTGTTTGTTTGTGCACTGTTGACCCACACGTCGTAGACCGAAATTTTAAGAAAATGAATAAAAATATAGTAATTTGCAATTCGCCATTGTGGTTGATTGCCTGCACCAATCTTAATAAACTTAGGCTCATTTTGAAGGGGAGGTCCTATTCCTTTGAGGATATAGTTTCCGTTTTAATAAAAATAAATAAAAATCCCCATTATTTGAGGCAATAATGATGCATTTTCAATGCGATCGAAAAATCGTAATTTTACATATTTCAATTCGTCGTAGCAAAAACTTTGTGCACAAGAATTCTTCCTACAGTATTAAACTTGTTTAAAACTATGTTAATTTGTAATAAATCTGTGGCTAGCAGTCAAAATTACGGCTTATATTCACCTACTAATTTCAGAAAATCACGCAAAATGGAGATTGTCCCGATATAGCGCCGAATGCCATTGTTAGAAATAACACGTGACTAAACAATGACACATGACTAAACAATTGCTATTTTTGTTTTATGTTTACATATTACAAACAGAGTGCCCAGCATGTCGCGGTTTTAGTTATACCATTGTAATACATGCTACTACAAGACACGATAATATTGAAGACTGGGGGATGTTCTATTTAAAATCATTGCCAAAGTTGGCCAAAAAATAGACATCAGTGAATACATCCTAGCCACATCGTACTACATCGCTGTATTCATCTAGAAGAGGTAAACATGGAGTTTTCTACATATTTTGGTCAACTAATTTTCAAAAAAATGTCGCCCTCTGTAGTCAATGATATGAACATCCCTAGCATAGGTTATACCTTTTAATAGAAAAAAATATCTATATTATCGACTCGCACGTAGAAACGATCGGTTCTTTAAAAAAAATGAATTCTTTATCCAAACATTAATATTAATGATATTTGCGTCCATTTTCAAAATGTTGACATTTGTCGGTCAGATTCAGGCCTACTTTATTTATTTTTTTAAATGCTCATACACGAAAGATATTTTTGTCATGAAATTGGTTGCGGCTTGCCTTTTTTGTATCATCGATCTCATATGTACCCCTAAAAATATTAATTACTTAACCAAATAATGGTATTTGGGCTAATTTCTCAAATTTTGATATTTGTCGGTCCAGCCTAGAATTTAAAAAAAAAGTGGTTATGATTTCTATGCGAATTACTTTTTTGTGGTCAAATTGATTGTGGCTTGACTTTTTTATATCATCGATCTCATATGTACCCAAACAAATTGAATTACTTTATAATAACCAAATAATGGTATTTGGGCTAATTTTTCAAATTTTGATATTTGTCGGTCAAGCCTAGAATTTAAACAAAAATAATTATGATTTCTATGCAAATGACTTTTTTGTCGCAAAATTGATTGCGGCTTGACTTTTTTATATCATCGATCTCATACGTACAAAAAGAAAATTGAAATATTTAACCAAATAATGGTATTTGGGCTAATTTTTCAAAATTGATATTTGTCGCCTAGAATTTAAACAAAAATAATTATGATTTCTATGCGAATGACTTTTTTGTGGTCAAATTGATTGCGGCTTGACTTTTTTGCATCATCGATCTCATACGTACCAAAAGAAAATTGTATTATTTAACCAAATAATGGTATTTGGGCTAATTTTTCAAATTTTGATATTTGTCGGTCAAGCCTAGAATTAAAAAAAAAACTTGTTATGATTTCTATGCGAATGACTTTTTTGTCACCAAATTGATTGCGGCTTGACTTTTTTGCATCATCGATCTCATACGTACCAAAAAAAATTGAATTATTTAATCAATTAATGGTATTTGGGCTAATTTTCAAATTTTGATATTTGTCGGTCAAGCCTAGAATTTAAAAAAAAATTGTTATGATTTCTATGCGAACAACTTTTTTGTCGTCAAAATGATTGCGACGGGACTTTTTTGTATCATCGATCTCATACGTATCCAAACAAAATTGAATTATTTACCCAAATAATGGTATTTGGGCTAATTTTCACATTTTGATATTTGTCGGTCAAGCCTAGAATTAAAAAAAAAACTTGTTATGATTTCTATGCGAATGACTTTTTTGTCACCAAATTGATTGCGGCTTGACTTTTTTGCATCATCGATCTCATACGTACCAAAAAAAATTGAATTATTTAATCAATTAATGGTATTTGGGCTAATTTTCAAATTTTGATATTTGTCGGTCAAGCCTAGAATTTAAAAAAAAATTGTTATGATTTCTATGCGAATTACTTTTTTTTTGTGGTCAAATTGATTGCAGCTTGACTTTTTTATATCATAGATCTCATATGTACCAAAAGAAAATTGAATTATTTAACCAAATAATGGTATTTGGGCTAATTTGTCAAATTTTGATTTTTGTCGGTCAAGCCTAGAATTTAAAAAAAAATTGTTATGATTTCTATGCGAACAACTTTTTTGTCACCAAATTGATTGCGGCTTGACTTTTTTGCATCATCGCTCTCATACGTACCAAAAAAAATTGAATTATTTAACCAAATAATGGTATTTGGGCTAATTTTCAAATTGTGATATTTTTGTCGGTCAAGCCTAGAATTAAAAAAAAAAATTATGATTTCTATGCGAAAAACTTTTTTGTCGTCAAATTGATTGCGATTGACTTTTTTGTATCGTCGATCTCATACGTACCCAAACAAAATTGAATTAACCAAATTTTGGGCTAATTTTCACATTTTGATATTTGTCGGTCAAGTCTAGAATTTAAAAAAAAATGTTATGATTTCTATGCGAATGACTTTTTTGTCGCCAAATTGATTGCGGCTTGACTTTTTTGCATCATCGATCTCATACGTACCAAAAAAAATTGTATTATTTAACCAAATAATGGTATTTGGGCTAATTTTCAAATTTTGATATTTGTCGGTCAAGCCTAGAATTTAAAAAAAATGTTATGATTTCTATGCGAATGACTTTTTTGTCGCCAAATTGATTGCGGCTTGACTTTTTTGCATCATCGATCTCATATGTACAAAAAAAAATTGTATTATTTAACCAAATAATGGTATTTGGGCTAATTTTCAAATTTTGATATTTGTCGGTCAAGCCTAGAATTAAAAAAAAAAATGTTATGATTTCTATGTGAATGACTTTTTTTTGTCGCCAAGAGTTTTTTGTATCATCGATCTCATATGTACCAACAAAAATTGAATTACTTAACCAAATAATGGTATTTGGGCAAATTTTTATATTGATATTTGTCGGTCAAGCCTAGAATTTAAAAAAATAATTATGATTTCTATGCGAATGACTTTTTTTGTCGCCAAATTGATTGCGGCTTGTCTATTTTGCATCATCGATCTCATACGTACCCAAACACAATTGAATTATTTAACCAAATAATGGTATTTGGGCTAATTTGTCAAATTTTGATATTTTAGAATTTGAAAAAATTAAAAAAATTCTATTAGAATGACTTTTTTGTCGCCAAATTGATTGGGACTTTTTTCGATCTCATACGTATCCAAAAAAAAAATTAATTATTTAATAATATAATGATATTTGGGTCCATTTTCCAAATTTCGACATTTGGCGGTCAGGCAAATTAAACTAGATATGATTGTGATCATAGATCACGGATATTAGTCGAGGGCTTTTGACCCCTAGTGACCCTTTTTTGACCTTTGACCCCAAACTTATCATTGATTTTTCATCTTGGCTTATCAATGAGCACAGGAAAAGAAAAGTCCACGTGTTGACCCCTAGTGACCCCTGTGTGACCTTTGACCCCTTATGCTTTACAATCTGAGTAGTGGTGCACATAAGGGTTATTATGACCAAATATGGAGTTAAGATTACATTATGTTGATATCCATGCTGATCAAATTACGGGCGAAATATCTGTTTTCAATCGAGTCATTCAATGCAAGACCTTTACTGGGTTAGCAAGGTGCATGGAACCCATCGCATAAGTGGCATCTACCAATAGTCAACAGGAGTGGCATACAATGACGGCAGTGACATACAATACAACTGTATAGATGGTGATGTAAATGGCGGACAAGACAAATATGATGAGGACAAGCATATACGGGTATATCCTTAGTGTAAGACAGCACGAAATATTTATATGGAAAACCGTCAGTATTAACTTTAAAATGTTATCGAACGGAAGCACGAAATTGTAACACGAAATTGTAACACGTTCAGTATTAACTTTAAAATGTTGTCGAATAGAAGCACGAAATTGTAACATAATGCATATACAAGCGATCGGCACGTGAATAAGCCTGTGTAAAACCACATACCAATCAATTTCATCAATTCAATTTTCCTGGTCCGCTATGGCGCTGTGGCGGCTCCGATGACACCCATTTTTCCCCTGTTCCGCTGTGGCGCTGGTCAGCCATGTTTTCCTTCTGCTATAAAGCATTTTATATTCCATGTGTATTTACTTTTTCACACTCTAATTTTCCTGGTCCGCTGTGGCGCTGTGGCGGCCCAGATGACACCCATTTTTTTCCCTGTTCCGTTGTGGCGCTGGTGAGCCATGTTTTCCTTCTGCTATAAAGCAGTTTATATTCCATTTGTATTTACTTTTTCACTCTCTAATTTTCCTGGTCCGCTGTGGCGCTGTGGCGGCCCCGATGACACCCATTTTCATCCTGTTCCGCTGTGGCGCTGGTCAGCCATGTTTCCCGTCTGCTATAAAGCAGTTTATATTCCATTTGTATTTACTTTTTCACTCTCTAAATTTCCTGGTCCGCTGTGGCGCTGTGGCGGCCCCGATGACACCCATTTTTTCCCTGTTCCGCTGTGGCGCTGGTCAGCCATGTTTTCCTCCTGCTATAAAGCATTTTATATTCCATGTGTATTTACTTTTTCACTCTCTAATTTTCCTGGTCCGCTGTGGCGCTGGGGCGGCCCCGATGACACCCATTTTTTCCTCTGTTCCGCTGTGGCGGTCCCGATGACACCCATTCTTTTCCCTGTTCCGCTGTGGCGCTGGTCAGCCATGTTTTCCTTCTGCTATAAAGCATTTTATATTCCAATTGTATTTACTTTTTCACTCTAGGCTAATTTTCCTGGTCCGCTGTGGCGCTGTGGCGGCCCCGATGACACCCATTTTTTCCCTGTTCCGCTGTGGCGCTGGTCAGCCATGTTTTCCTTCTGCTATAAAGCATTTTATATTCCATGTGTATTTACTTTTTCACTCTCTAATTTTCCTGGTCCGCTGTGGCGCAGGGGCGGCCCCGATGACACCCATTTTTTCCTCTGTTCCGCTGTGGCGGTCTCGATGACACCCATTTTTTCCCTGTTCCGCTGTGGCGCTGTTCAGCCATGTTTTCCTTCTGCTATAAAGCATTTTATATTCCATTTGTATTTACTATTCCACTCTCTAATTTTCCTGGTCCGCTGTGGCGCTGGGGCGGCCCCGATGACACCCATTTTTTTCCCTGTTCCGCTGTGGCGCTGGTCAGCCATGTTTTCCTTCTGCTATATAGCATTTTATATTCCATGTGTATTTACTTTTTCACTCTCTAATTTTCCTGGTCCGCTGTGGCGCTGGGGCGGCCCCGATGACACCCATTTTTTCCTCTGTTCCGCTGTGGCGGTCTCGATGACACCCATTTTTTCCCTGTTCCGCTGTGGCGCTGTTCAGCCATGTTTTCCTTCTGCTATAAAGCATTTTATATTCCATTTGTATTTACTATTCCACTCTCTAATTTTCCTGGTCCGCTGTGGCGCTGGGGCGGCCCCGATGACACCCATTTTTTCCTCTGTTCCGCTGTGGCGGTCTCGATGACACCCATTTTTTCCCTGTTCCGCTGTGGCGCTGTTCAGCCATGTTTTCCTTCTGCTATAAAGCATTTTATATTCCATTTGTATTTACTATTCCACTCTCTAATTTTCCTGGTCCGCTGTGGCGCTGGGGCGGCCCCGATGACACCCATTTTATTTCCCTGTTCCGCTGTGGCGCTGGTCAGCCATGTTTTCCTTCTGCTATAAAGCATTTTATATTCCATGTGTATTTACTTTTTCACTCTCTAATTTTCCTGGTCCGCTGTGGCGCTGGGGCGGCCCCGATGACACCCATTTTATTTCCCTGTTCCGCTGTGGCGCTGGTCAGCTATGTTTTCCTTCTGCTATAAAGCATTTTATATTCCATGTGTATTTACTTTTTCACTCTCTAATTTTCCTGGTCCGCTGTGGCGCTGGGGCGGCCCCGATGACACCCATTTTTTCCTCTGTTCCGCTGTGGCGGTCTCGATGACACCCATTTTTTCCCTGTTCCGCTGTGGCGCTGTTCAGCCATGTTTTCCTTCTGCTATAAAGCATTTTATATTCCATTTGTATTTACTATTCCACTCTCTAATTTTCCTGGTCCGCTGTGGCGCTGGGGCGGCCCCGATGACACCCATTTTATTTCCCTGTTCCGCTGTGGCGCTGGTCAGCCATGTTTTCCTTCTGCTATAAAGCATTTTATATTCCATGTGTATTTACTTTTTCACTCTCTAATTTTCCTGGTCCGCTGTGGCGCTGGGGCGGCCCCGATGACACCCATTTTTTCCTCTGTTCCGCTGTGGCGGTCTCGATGACACCCATTTTTTCCCTGTTCCGCTGTGGCGCTGTTCAGCCATGTTTTCCTTCTGCTATAAAGCATTTTATATTCCATTTGTATTTATTATTCCACTCTCTAATTTTCCTGGTCCGCTGTGGCGCTGGGGCGGCCCCGATGACACCCATTTTTTTCCCTGTTCCGCTGTGGCGCTGGTCAGCCATGTTTTCCTTCTGCTATATAGCATTTCATATTCCATGTGTATTTACTTTTTCACTCTCTAATTTTCCTGGTCCGCTGTGGCGCTGGGGCGGCCCCGATGACACCCATTTTTTCCTCTGTTCCGCTGTGGCGGTCTCGATGACACCCATTTTTTCCCTGTTCCGCTGTGGCGCTGTTCAGCCATGTTTTCCTTCTGCTATAAAGCATTTTATATTCCATTTGTATTTATTATTCCACTCTCTAATTTTCCTGGTCCGCTGTGGCGCTGGGGCGGCCCCGATGACACCCATTTTTTCCCCTGTTCCGCTGTGGCGCTGGTCAGCCATGTTTTCCTTCTGCTATATAGCATTTTATATTCCATGTGTATTTACTTTTTCACTCTCTAATTTTCCTGGTCCGCTGTGGCGCTGGGGCGGCCCCGATGACACCCATTTTTTCCTCTGTTCCGCTGTGGCGGTCTCGATGACACCCATTTTTTCCCTGTTCCGCTGTGGCGCTGTTCAGCCATGTTTTCCTTCTGCTATAAAGCATTTTATATTCCATTTGTATTTACTTTTTCACTCTCTAATTTTCCTGGTCCGCTGTGGCGCTGGGGCGGCCCCGATGACACCCATTTTTTTCCCTGTTCCGCTGTGGCGCTGGTCAGCCATGTTTTCCTTCTGCTATAAAGCATTTTATATTCCATTTGTATTTACTTTTTCACTCTCTAATTTTCCTGGTCCGCTGTGGCGCTGGGGCGGCCCCGATGACACCCATTTTTTCCTCTGTTCCGCTGTGGCGGTCTCGATGACACCCATTTTTTCCCTGTTCCGCTGTGGCGCTGTTCAGCCATGTTTTCCTTCTGCTATAAAGCATTTTATATTCCATTTGTATTTACTATTCCACTCTCTAATTTTCCTGGTCCGCTGTGGCGCTGGGGCGGCCCCGATGACACCCATTTTTTTCCCTGTTCCGCTGTGGCGCTGGTCAGCCATGTTTTTCTTCTGCTATAAAGCATTTTATATTCCATGTGTATTTACTTTTTCACTCTCTAATTTTCCTGGTCCGCTGTGGCGCTGGGGCGGCCCCGATGACACCCATTTTTTTCCCTGAAATGTGGATGAAGATTTAATTTAAGACCTGTCGTTTGGTAGGCTCTAGGCCTACATGTTTTCTCTTCTTCTACTTCAGATATTAAAAGAGACGGAATCGGGTAAGCTTCTGATTAACATGATTAATATGAGTCACGTCACGAATTGTAATTTCATCATTAGTAAAAGGCCACAACATGTCACCTGAACTTGATCCTCGTTTGCCAGCGCCACTGAAAAAGAAACTGAAATGTATGTCCGATAGGTCTAATGTTTAATGAAGCAGGAAAATAAAATTAACGGTTTGTAAAATGACTATATGAATTGTCTATGGGTAAACTGTCAAGCGGACGAGTAACAGTAGCGTATCAGCAGAGTGTCCCCCTCCCTCGACGGATTTGACCGGGTAGGACAGCTCAAACTACCGGGCTAAAAGGTTTTATTTTCTGTAAATACAGTGGGTTGGGGGAGCAAGGGCCCCAATTTGAATCGGATGGGGTGGATTTTGAGAACACCCCCACCCTCCCCGTTTTCAAATGTCGAACTCGGCGGCGGCGGCAATCCTCAGCCTGTAAAGTTAAGGCCTACCGGGAAGATACCATTTCCCCCTCTGACAAGCGATCTCATCAGATACGCCACTGGCGGGTAATGGATCACATTTCACAGTAGTTAAATGATGAGTATTTTCCATTAGAATGGACTTGGATCATTTTAAAATTGGTTTGAATTGCTATCTACTAAAGATAATTATTGAATAGTGATTGTTCAGTGTTATGTGACAATAGCTCTATTAAGCAATTCGGTTGGATCTCTTATAAAAGTAGTTTGCTATCTACTGAAGATAACAATGATAACGTTGAAAACACGGTCATTATTAACAATTAGCTCTAGTAGGCCTATATATACAGTCATGTGGGTATTTCCATTACTGCATATGGTTTTACTATTTATTGGCTATCCCTATGAATTGCCTTGTCACCTATACCTAGATTGAAAAAAAAATTATTGAGAGGACACAAAAGTACAAGGATATCAAAGGTGCAACCACACATTTAATTTATCAGGCCTATTGTTTACATCTCATAACTTCGTGATAAACCAAACCGATGTTACCCTATTTTTTTTGTTGGGGTGGGTCCGAGGGGCAGAAATATAGAGCATCCTCTCCCACCATAATCCAAGCCCTTTCACCTTTGCTTTCAGTCTAGAACATTCGGACGTTTCATTGATTCAAAAATATGAATGATGGGCATTTAGCGATCGAAATGGGAAGATCTCTGTTCTTTGTTCAGTCCGAATTTCATTTGGAATGTTCCAGAATTTTATATTATTCAATTTAACTATGACATTTTAGGAGGATTTTTTAGAAACATGACTTGTTTGGCCGTATAGGCCTACTTCTGGTTATCTTGGAACTTATTTTGTCTCATATTATGGCATGTCACCAACCAAACCGTAGGCCTTACTGCGGGGCCTTAGACCCGAACGCAACTGAAATAAATGAGCTTATAATGGTTATCTTTGAACTTATTTTGTCTCATATTATGGCATGTCACCAACCAAACCGTAGGCCTAACAGCGGGGCCTTAGACCCGAACGCAACTGAAATAAATGAGCTAATAATGGATAGTATATTAAAATACATGGCAGGAGAGGCTGTCCATCCCTGCTCTCCATGGCCCTATACACCCCCTCCCCCCAGTGGTACGGACATATTCAAAAGTTAAGAATGTCAGATCCATCCTCTGATGTGGAAAAATTGTGCTTTGAGCTTAACCAGTGATTACAGTAATTGTTGGATTGCAATTGTTCGAATATGTGTGTGGGTTGAATTAGTTAAGCCCTTCCCCAAACACACCAACATCAATTAGAAGAATTAAGTTATGTGTGAACACATTATTATTAATCATTCAAAATAATATTTGGATTAAAGTGTCTCAAGATTAACAACAATTGTATGGTTCAATTAACACAATATATAACCATTACAACTGTATTAATGAAATTAATACAAATATGAGTAACTACAATGTTCAACTACTGTATAAACTAACTTTTAACTTGGCTTATACTTCATATATTCCATCCATAATTGTTATATTTAAATGTTTTATGTCATTAATTTCTATTTCTTTTGTTTTCTTTTACATTTGTATTTAATAAAACTACCTAACCAAACAAACTGACTTTGCGTGCTAAATACATTTCTTTGCAAACCTTGGGCTCCCTCTTACAACAGTAAAATGTGTACAGACAGCTGCACCAAAAGGGTAAAATTATCGATATCTTAATACTAACACAAAGCTAGTGAGATGCTTGAAATTTAAAAATGCTGTTCGTTTGTCTTTTTCTCATTTTTTTTCCATGCCTATTTCCATCAATAAATCAAAAAGAGGTAAAACACAATTAAAGAACAAATGTGTTTGAACATTGACCCTTGTTTGAACTGTTTAAGTAACATATTTTGGTAGCGTTATTAGAGTCTGGTGAAAATACCAATTTGCATCTGATAGCCTGAAAGTTCCCCTTCAACTATACCAATCAATGTTGCTAGGCCACATGATGATGTTTGGCAAGCTGGGTGACTCAACATTGATCGGGTGAGGAAGGGGCGATGTGAATGGGGATGACTTATAATATTAGGTATAATATTGCAGTATTACTGTTTGCTGCACGTTTTCAATATAGGGGGTGAGGGATTTGAATAATTAAAAGACGTGTATGGTGAGGTTTTGATGAATAGTGTTTCAGAAATGTGAAGTAGGAACCCGAAAATGCTTACTTTTTTCTGGAAACAAACATCTTTAACCTTAACCAGGCCAGTGCCACTGTACACAGATTGTTATTGCCAAAACTCAAAACTGAAGCCTCTTGTTTGATGACTATCACAGTGTTTGGTAATAATGTTTCCTGCAATAAATTGGTCTTAAATATATCAAGACATGTTGGAGATTAGCGAAAACCACGGATATTCTGGGTAAACCATAACCTGCAACTACTTTGAATAATAATAAAATATCTATCATTTATAACAGCAACAAAATATCATCAACATGATCGTACTGGCGAATTTAAATGACAGATGGCTTCCTATTTAGTTCATGTTTATTCAAAATAACCTTGAAGGTAACCCATGGCTTGTTACATGACCTCCCTGATACAATTAACCAAAATAAAAAAAAGAAAAAAAATGAAAAGCACTAATATATATACCTTCCGAAATTATGAGAAAATGTCTTTATTTGTCATTTTTACAGGTTTCTTTTATGAAATCTTACATGAGAGGGTTTCTATGTACATGTATATCATCTATCTAAACGAGGTGATAATATTGAATTTAATTTTTTGAGAAATCTCTCTGTGCCCCTTTAAACAAAATATAACATCTACGGCAGGTTAAATTAAAGAAAACATATTTAAAAGCGCGGCTGTTCTATTAAGCTACCAGAGCTTTACATATTTGACGGCTCTGGGATTATGATATCACAGTAAAACTGACACAGGGTACAAAAAATTATGGAGGAAACTTGACTTTTTTTGAATACTTAAGTGTACATTCGGAATCAAAATACTGCTTTAAAATCGATTTTCCAGGGAGCGCCCTCTATTCATGATATTTTTTAGAAAGTAGATTTTCTTGCAGATCATAAATCGTACGAACATTCCAAGTTACATAGCGATACGATCCCTAACCCTAATTACCTTAAAATCATGGTTTTAGAGGGAATTTAGACTAAAATAAGTTGTCGGAACCCAAAAATCGACATCCGACAGTTTATTTTCACTCTAAAACCATGATTTTGAACAATTCTAGTTACTCAAAAGTTAGGCAATTATATTCGCTCAACAGTTCAAGTATGCAACAGCTCACGAAATTGGTTTTTTTTGGACAACAGTTGCCTAAAATTCACATGTGCGTAATTTGCATCAACTGTTGCGTGATTGTCCTCAATGCTCATGCAACAGTTGCCAAAGTGGAATATTCTACGCAACATATGTTAGCAACAGAAACAGTTTCCACCAACATTTTAAGGACATTGTTTTCGACGAATTCCTCAACGCTGGGGATTTTTAATTTTTATACAACGCCTAACTTTCTACATATATTGAATGAATTTTAATCAACACGTCAACCAACGGATGATAAAAGTAATTTTAGCAACGTATTTTAAGCAACCTTTTTGCAGTGCAGCAAACATTTCATTTCAATTTTCAAATAATGTCAAATATT
>JAYJML010000242.1:0-59016 GCA_035610835.1 Ophiura sarsii | reverse complement strand
TTTGTTCATTTCTTTTCCATACAATGACCAATTGTAACCAAACTTTGGTCATAGATACAACATGGAAACCTTCATATGTTAATGAGGTCAAAGGTCACATACCAAGGTCAAAGGTCATCTGAGGTCAAGATGTAAATGTAGAAATGGCTGCATATGTAAAATTGATTACATTTTTCCATTTCTTTTCCATACAATGTCCAATTGCAATCAAACTTCGGTCATAGATGCAACATGGGAACCTTCATATGTTAATGAGGTCAAAGGTCACATACCAAGGTCAAAGGTCATCCGAGGTCAAGCTGCATATGTAGAATTGATTACATTTGTCCATTTCTTTTCCATACAATGACCAATTGTAACCTAACTTTGGTCATAGATACAACATGGAAACCTTCATATGTTAATGAGGTCAAAGGTCACATACCAAGGTCAAAGGTCATCTGAGGTCAAGATGTAAATGTAGAAATGGCTGCATATGTAAAATTGATTACATTTTTCCATTTCTTTTCCATACAATGACCAATTGCAACCAAACTTCAGTCATAGATACAACATGGACACCCGCATATGTTAATGAGGTCAAAGGTCGCATAGAAAGGTCAAAGGTCATCTGAGGTCAAGATGTAAAAATTAGTACACTTTTTTTGTTGTCTCTTGTTCATTTTTTTTTTGTCTCTTGTTCATTTTTCCATACAATGACCAATTGCAACCAAACTTGGGTCACGGATGCAACATGGAAACATTCATATGTTAATTAGGTCAAAGGTCACATACCAAGGTCAAAGGTCATATGAGGTCAAGATGTAAAATTAGCTGCATATGTAAAATTAATTACATTTAAACAGGTGAAGTACAATTGCAACCAAACTCCAGGATGTTTATTTTATTTTTTATATCCTGGATCCGCTAGTGGTCTAACCTCTTTCTTTCTAGATGCCTGTGGTTTGAGATCCACCTTGTTTTTAATCTACCCTATAAACGGACGACCTATTTGGGACCGCTGTCCCTATTTTTCAATGATTGGTGTCAAATGGAAGGTGATGTCCGCTTTTATATGGTACCCATACAAACGTAATAGAAACCAGGAATAAAATATGGAGTGAAAACAAGTTTTTAGATTCAAATTAAAATAGCATTTGTTCCATATTTTTTACAAATGACTGATATTACACCTGATTTATATATCCATTGTTTTAATAATAATTGTTATTAATTTATAATATTTACACATTTAAATGTAGATGCCGAAAACCTATATTTTTAACATTTTAACTACAATAAAAAACCAAATTATTATGCTAATTGAAATGTATTTATTAGATTCCAAACAGAAATAGCATTTGTTCCACATTTTCTACAAAACGGCTGAAATTACATCTGAATTATACAGAGAAAAATGCCAATTTGTAGTTTAGGCGACGAAAAAAACACCTGTTCTACGGGCAAACGGACCTCTCAGGTATAGGGTAGGTCGGTCAGGTTTTTTCTTACAGGAGCCGCCGAATCAGGAATTTTAGAGCGCGGGTGGGGTGCTGTCGAGGCAGAAAATGTTAAGGGGCGGGGGGTTGACATGGTGTCCCGAAACTGAGTAAAAAAATCGAGCTCCAGTACTGTTTATTTTGTTTAATTTCAGCTATTTTCACAACATTTCATACAAATTTTAAAATATCAACCAAAAATAAAATGGGTCGGTCGTCGGGCGATGATATCGGTTTGACACCAGTTCTAATTAAATATAAGTTTATATATAAAAGCGATATTCTTCAAAGCAATATTCCGATCTAAAACGAGTAGAAATGACAGTTATGTGATGCTGCACTAAAGACAATGAGAAAAACACCTTGTTCTACGGGCCGGCCCGACGACCGACCCATTTCATAATACCCATGCGAATACCGTATATGATTTTAAAACTCAGTGCACATCAAGGTCAGTAGCGTAGCCAGACGAGGGCAAGGGGGTGGGGCAGAGTGCCCCCCTGAAAAAATTGGGAAGGCAAAGGAAGGGAATGAAAGGGAGAAGAGGAGATAAAAAAAAGGGAAGGAAAGGGAAAAGGGAAAGAAAACGGACAGAAAGGAGAAAGGAAGACAGGCAAACTTTGGCCCACATGTGAAAAACTATCAACCCTTCATGGATTGGATGATGACATATTTTTGTAGGGTAGGGTCTGGAGGGACGGTATGTTTGTTAGGCCAACTAAAAAAAGGTTTTGTTTGCCCAAACAAGGGGGAAGTGGGTATCGCTCTGTAACTTAAAAGATCTTTACAGTTTACGATTTATGATCAAAAATGAAAATCTGCTTCCAGAGTAAAATCAAGGATAGCGGGCGTTCACTCGGAAAAGATCGCATAATATTAACTGCTTCTCCTCACTTTCCCCCCTTATACTACATATTTCAATCTACACAGGTTTTAAGTTATTGTCTTAGGTATCATATTATGCAATAACAAAATTGGGATTTACCTGTTATGTTATGCAATCCTCTTAGCACGTGTTTCCTGCCAATCACAGAAAATATTAACTGAGTCAGTTGACTCATTTTGATGAGTTTTATGTTTGCCCGTGTTCTGAGACACTTCAACGATTTACTGAGTCGAATGACTCAACACTAATTTTTTCAATGGAATTCCATACTTTTTGGCACATGTTCTTGGAATTCCAGACTTTTTCACAATTTAGACCTCCCCCTATAGAGGACATCGGAATTCCAGACTTTTCACCACCAATTCCATACTTTTTTGAAGTTTGATCTGGAATTCCATACTTTTTTTGAAGTTTGATCTGGAATTCCATATTTTTTGAAGTTCCATATATATACTTTTCATAGAGGGAGTCAAGGAATTCCGGATTAATTTTTTTCCCTCTATAGGTCATTATTATCTGGAATAGCCCATTGATCTATATCGAGGTAATACAATTTGTTTGGTAAACTTTATTGATATTGTCCAAACTGTTTTCATATCTTGCTCCAGCTTTCTTAGGAATTTTAAGATTTTGAAAATCGGACATTTTTGATGGAAAATACAGACTTTTTGGTAACAATAATAGATTTCAAGTTTTTGTCTAAATGATCCAATTATTGCACCCTCTTCTTATTTGAATTAGCTTTTTGATAACAATTGATTGTTGAGTGCATAGAAACAAAGCTTTGATTGAATAGGGCAGGATTTGTTAAGCGTGAGTGGTTTTAACCTTCCTTTCCTATGAGGTGTGGGTTCATTGTTTGAAATGCTGGTAGTGCTGGAAGAATAGCTGTAAAGACGAATTGTGTGAGCCAAAATATGAAAATACGTTTTTCACTGAAATTAACAGAATAAGTAGGAAACATTTCCACCATCATATCGCATGTGTTTAAATTTGAAACACAATTTTGTTTTATATTTTTATATATTTTTGAAACCCGGTATGGATCATTTCGATAAACCCTGTATTATTCACATTGGCTAAATGTTATACTAGCAATTCAAGATTTAGTTAAAATTGTAAAACACTTTAGAGTATTTTACTTTTAAAATGTTGTTAAATATTATCTATATTCGGTCATTTAGTATCATTTATATAAAAGCTGACATCGTCACTTTCAGTTGATGTAAAACGAGCTTTTTTGAATTTGAGTCCAAAAATGCTAAATAGTGATGTTTTCACCCATGTTGTGTTATTATTGATTTATATTCGCTTATAACATATAATAGCTGATACCATCACCTTTCATTTGACATCAGTTATGATGTAATCGGATCATTAATGATGGATATATCCTTAAAAACAGTATTTTGATGAAAAACGTGTAAACATAACTGTTTAGGGAAAAAATTGCCATAGCGATGAACAAGCAACTCTGTTTCTTCTTTAAATTATTTATGTATACTAGGAGCAGTTTTGTAAAAAATATGGGAAGCTTGTGGTTTTATTTTTAATCTCAAAATAGCATTTAACCAATTACATTTTTTGAAATTTAGGCCAAAAATGCTAAAAAATTATGTTTTTTCACTCGTTGTTTTATTATTCTTGATTTATATTCGCTTATACTGATATCATATAAAAGCTGATATTGTCACCTTTCATTTGACACCAGTCATGACGTAATCGGACCTTTAATAATGGAAATATTTTTAAAAGCAATAATTTGGTCGAAAACGTGTAAAAATCACGGTTTTTGGGCAAAATTACACACTTAACTTCAATCTGGAATTTGCCAACACCCCACCCCATACCATGTGAGGTACATCCTGGTGATTTTATTACACATGGTTGGAATTGCTCTAACAAAAAATGCCGTTGAGATTTTTTCTGAGCATATTTTTTATTGCTGGCAGGCTGTCTGTAGAACACGTCACATATTAGAAACTGTATTGCAAACCAGAGGTGTCCCTGGTCATGATGGAAGTACTGACTAGCATTTGTCTTTTGAACAAAATATCAAGCGTTTAGTGCCACAAACTCTTTTATCAACAGTGACTGCCCTTTGTTTGATTGGGTTTTACAAGGATACACCATATAGCACCAGGAGTATGTAACACATGGCAGCTATTACAGATAGAGCCTTCTCACATCACAAGAGGATGAGGCCAAATAAAAATAAAATGTTGTTTCCGGTAACCCACCCGTCCCTATTTTTCAGCGCCGAAAAAAAAAAATGCCATTTTGGGGAAATTTTTTTTTTTAAAGAGTCGTCCGTGTCTAAATTCTGACATGTAGCTGCCGGAAATCATATTATTTTATTTTTCCCTTCGACTCTCTCTCTCTCGAGAAGAATTGTTAATTGAAATAATTGATAAAAAAGAAAAAGATCGACAAAAAACTTTAAATAAAAAATAAAAAATAAACTTACAAATAGTGTTAAGTTATCCCGTGTTTTTTCTCTTACGTGACACTCTCCGTGAATTCCCTCAAACACACTGGGAGTAGAGTTCAAGCCCAGCAATAACCTGCACAGTGTATTAACCAAATGTAGCATCGCGAAATGCGAAACACTTCAGAAGACTTTGGGATGCTAATACACAAATATTTAGCAAAAGTGCGACGCAAAAAGATTCCCTACTTGATCTCTGATCACGTAGCATCAAAGCCAAACCTACAAAGATTGAGTTTCATCTTCAAGTAACTAGAAAAAGTATCATAAATCCTGAAGTATTGGCAGTTAATATTTCGTTTTCGTCAGAGTTAAAAAACCCATTGGATTACATGTACCTGCGCAGCATTTTTTCTGTCGGTTTAAAATCGGTACAAAATGGCGGATTCTGCGCATTTATAATCATGACGTCACTGTTTTGATGTTAGTCTTGTTCTCATGTTGCCGAGTGTTATGATTTGGGAACAGCCGCATTAAATAGAATCGGTAGACCGAATTTACCGGTAAAATTCGGTAAAGAATTGAAATTCGGTAACCGGTAAGCTTATTCCCCCCAAAACGATTACCGAAAATTCGGTAAAGTGCCTGAACTGAAGGCATCAAAAAATAATAGTGCATTTTGTCCCGCGACCAATTACCTTGTCTGAAGTGCCACGTGCGACACGAGCCTATAATCTATCCCGTAGGTTTGTCCATTTTTATAATAAAGCCGGCTGAAGGAGGTGTCAAAATGTGTGATCAATCAATACATAGCTTGTAGCAAGCACAGACCACGAGACACAACAAAACGTTGCATCAACGATTGCAGCATCATCCCTGTAGTCAGAGTTCACGTGAATGCACACAATACACCAGTCGCATCACGGAACGAGGTCATCGCCAGGTTTGCGTTTTAATAGTTTTTAGGTCGTCCGTAGGAAGAGACCTTATGGCAGCATCCTTCGTGTGTGGTGTCTGTCAGTCGGGGGTGTGTGTGTGTCAACAATTTGGTATACACTTTTTGTATTGTCCATATCTTTTCCATACAATGTCCAATTGCAACCAAACTTCGGTCATAGATGCAACATGGAAACCTTCATATGTTAATGAGGTCAAAGGTCACATACCAAGGTCAAAGGTCATCTGAGGTCAAGATGTAAAATTTAGTATACACTTTTTGTATTGTCCATTTCTTTTCAATACAATGACCAATTGCAACCAAACTTCGGTCATAGATGCAACATGGAAACCTTCATATGTTAATGAGGTCAAAGTTCACATACCAAGGTCAAAGGTCATCTGAGGTTAAGATGTGAAATTAAGTACACACTTTTTGTCTTGTCCATTTCTTTTCCATACAATGACCAATTGCAACCAAACTTGGGTCATAGATGCAATATGGAAACCTTCATATGTTAATGAGGTCAAAGGTCACATACCAAGGTCAAAGGTCATCTGAGGTCAAGATGTAAAATTGGCTGCATATGTAAAATTGATTACATTTAAACAGATGAAGTACAATTGCAACCAAACTACCCATATAGGACGACCTATTTGGGACCGCTGTCCCTATTTTTTTAAATGTGTTAGAAATAAATAAATATGGGCTAAATAATATTTATTTTTCAATGGTTGCGATAATTAAGTTAACAACAATAGTAATAAATAAATGCTATTCAAAGATATGATATATTTCATTTATCGCGTGGATTTTAAATTATTGTTAGTTATTTCTAAAATTGTCACTATTTAATTTTGAGATTTTAAGATTTTTATTAAATTTCAATTTTATTAAATTATTAATGTAATTAAACTGGGTTTTTAATTTTTTTTATTTACTCTGTATTTATTTATTTTTTATCTGTGATTGTATTCCTTTTTAATATTATTTATTGAATCTATGCTTTAAATTGTTGCCATTTCCGTTTTGGGATTTTAAGATTTTTCATTAAATTGATGTAATAATAACATTTGAAATTGATTGATTGATTATATGATCTATTTCATTTATTGCGTGGATTATTATTAAATTAATATAATAACACTTGTTCATATTTTTTAATTCTTATTACTCTGTATTTTATTTTTATTAAACTAATTAATGTAATAATAAACTTTTTCATATTATTTTATTTTTTTATTTACTCTGTATTTATTTTTTTATCTGTGATTTTATTCCTTTTTAAAAATATTTATTATTAAAAGTTAAGTATATTTATTTTATTTTAGCGTTAATTTAATTGTGTAATTTATGGTTTGAATGTTCGAATTTGTTTTAAAAATAAATACTAGTAGCATTATTTTTCATCTGAGAATGAATATTATAATTGTGTCTGTTATTAGTCGTGATTTATTATTTCCATCGAATAGAAAAAACCTGCAGTGCAACATTACGAAATCAACTTATTTGATGTCACCGCCAGGTTTTTTCAAGAGCAGGATTGTTTATTCCCAGCACGCACATGTTTTTCATCAAAGGCTATTGCATGATTTTCCGTGCCACGTGGCTAAGAAAATTGGGACATGCGTAAATGTCACTTGCAATTATGGGTGTGGTTTGCACATGGTGTGAATGGGGGTATAATGTGTAATAGAAAAGTCACAGCACGCATGATTAAAACAAGTGGTGTGACCCACGTGGTCGGCAGGGTCACTGATTTAGTCAGTCAGGGAGCGGGAGCATGCGTGGTTCATCTGAATTGTCGGTGATCTGTGGTTTTGAGGTGTGGCAGGCCCAGGCATGCTTTTCTTGAATAGGGGGGGGGGGGGGGTGGCAGTAGGCACTGAGTTCCCACGCTAAATGAACAAACAAGTTATGTGACCGGGTGTACGAAAGTATACAGCAAGCCCACTGACACCCACCAATATCTAACACCGTCATCTTGTCACCCTCCCCACACGTTCAAAAGCATCGTATATAGCCAGGCACTCCGTACAATTAGGATATGCTCAGAACCAGACGAGGCCGTAGTTCAACTTGGTGAACTTAAAGATCAGTTCATCAAACGTAGATATAATGAGCAGATTGTTGATCAACAAATCCACCGGGCAAAACAGCATCGACGTAGCGACCTCATCTCCTACAAAGCAAAGGAACCCAACAAGAGAGTCCCTATGGTCATCACATATGACCCTCGTCTGAAAGCTATCGGTAGCATTCTACACAAACATCTACCAGAGCTTCATGATTCTGACCTCATGAAACAAATATTTCCTGAGAGTCCGCTAACAGCTTTCAGACGCCCTAGAAACCTTAGAAGCCTTCTGGTTAAAGCGAAACTACAACATGATGACAACAATGAACCACCAGGCTCCTTCAAATGTAACGGCAAATGCATTATTTGTCGGGAACATACGGTGGAAAGTAAGAAATACACAAGTTCACACACAAAGAAATCTTACCCCATAACGCAGCATATGGATTGCAAATCTACATGGGTCATCTATCTCATCACTTGCCGCAAATGTAACAAACAGTACATTGGCAAAACCCAAAACAAACTATACACACGCATCAGCAACACACGCTCCCAGATCAAGAACTTCAATACTCCGAATAGCCTTAAACTACCCTACGCACAACACTTCAACCTACCAGGTCATTCAATACATGATCTTTCACTCATGCCCATTGAAAAAATGAGGAAAGAATGCAATGGCGCCATTTTACACAGAGAGTCATCACTCATTGCTAAGCTACATACTCTGGCTCCAAATGGCATGAACGTTGACGAATAATCAAACTTTCGTCTTTGTTATTTATTTGCTCTCAATTATCATTATTTGCGGCATTTGGCCCGCGTAGGCCTTTTCTGCTCTCGTAGCGCTTTCATTTTATACCCGCGTATTTTGCCGATGCGTACAATCGCGCGCAGTTTTTATTCACGCGCTTAATCGCAAGAGGCGCACTTACGTCGCACGGAGCGCTCTAGTCACATTTGTACGCACTTCCAATATCTTTGTTTACATTTATTATTCTTTAATTTATCTTGCAATCGCACACCGTATACACGTGAGTCTCTCGTTCCTTCTCTTTTTATACTCTTTATACTCTTTTTATACTTTAATTATATTGTAATGCGCGCGTTACATATGTAACCATATGTACAACTTTTATTATTTACATGTTTTATCTGTTTTATTTTGTTTATGCAGTATCCTGAAGAAGACAATAAAGTCGAAAGCTTGAATACAAATTTACTCTACTTGCTTCGTCCGAGTCATATCTATTATCGCACTCTATAACTATTATCTTTGACATGACATGCTCTAATAAGCGTATGGAGATCAACACATTTCTCACAGTATATATATATATATATATATATATATATATATATATATATAGTCATATACACACGGTTATGGTCGGAAAAAATATTCGGCTCAGGAGACACGGTTATGGTTGATTTTTCAAGTACGGGGATATTAGGCCAATCAGAACATCTAATTCACGTCATGTGACAGATGCGATTCTGAGAGCCAATCAAAACATTGAATTTACGTAGTGAGAACAACAACAACAAAACACACGTTAAAGAACTGGAACAGTTTCAAATGTTCGTAAATAAATTGAGATTTTGGGTAATGAGTGGTTGTGCCAGTTTGAAATTGACTTTTTGTGCCCCTAAAGCTAAGTAGAAGTGTAAAGTTTACGGCCGCGGTACATGCCTCGAACACGTAAAACCAAGCAGCGCGGCATTGCTCCGGCATGGCATAGCTCGAGGGTATCCTGCAGCAACCACTCGCGCTCGTAAATAGTTTAATTTTAAAAAAAATTGTATCATTCTTTTCAGAAATATGTCCTCTAGGCTACTTCGAATAAAAAATGAGCAACAAGAAATAATCTACTTTTTTCGCTATTTACTCCTTTTTAAAAACATGCCGATCTGTTTCTCGTTTTATCTCGTTTAATACTTCCTACCGTCGAGATTTCGGCAAATACGAAAATTATCGAACGATCAGTCTGTCAATATTTATCTTCGATGCATCGATTGGAAAATGGTTTAGAAAATGGCAGGGTAACTTTGTTTAACTTTTTATCCAGTATAATCCTTGGCTTTCTTTCGTTTTCTTATTCAAAATTGTATAATTACCAACCGGAAGTTAACGTTTATCGTAATATAAGCCCCAAATGTTGCTAGTTCCTGGTTGTATCCTCGTGATTTGGACATTTTTATGGTCATAGTATAGTTGTAAAGTTTACGAACGTCGCTTTCCAACCAACATGACCAATGGAAGTGCCTGGAAGTGGAAGTGCAACTCTGTTTAAACTCTTTAAACTCTTGATCGTGCTTAAAAACCTACAAATAAATGTCCCTATATAACGGTAATGTTGACCTTTTACATCACCAGCGTGCGGTTTCGGCATTTGGAAATGGCGTATTAATAAGCTTAAAAAGCGTATCTATTACATTATTAAAGTTTAACTGGCGATGCAAGCAGGAAATGCATGTTAAAATGCATCGGTAAATACACGATCCACCAACAATATAATTATATAATATAGTTGTTTCTTTTTCGGGAATATTGCTAATTATTATTCACTATTTTATTGGCAATATCCTCATATAGGTCTTGCATACAGAATAAAGCAATTGTTTTGCTGTTATACACCTTTGTAAGACGTTTACCAATAATTCTTGACGGAGCATCAGTGGCAGCCTTTGGTCCGTCAAAAAAATGACGGAGGGTGCGTAAAGGTCCGTCACTTTACATGGGTACGAATGGTCTGATAGTTGACTGAGGGTGCGTATTTGGATGGCAATGGTCCGTCGTTTTTTTGACACAGGCTGCGTCATGGTACATGAGAAGTTGACGCACCTCGGTAAAGTGACGCACCACTCCCGGGGTCGTATAGTGCGTCTTACAACTGATAGGTGTATTATGCACAGATGCACTACAGTCATGACAGTCCCGGCGCACGGTCCCGGCCCCTGCATAGCCGGGGCATAGTGTACGCCCGGCCTCAGACAGCCGGGCCAATATTAGCGAATCGTTATCATGTTACGAACAGTTCACGGTTTCATGATTTACCGTTCACTGCTATGGTTTTGTGAATACCGTAGTTTCTAATAAAGTTTATACAGTGCTCCAGTACAAAACTTTTAATACCAGAGGCCTAAAACTAAAAATACTATAATGTTGGCATGATCTATCTCAGTCTGTTGTCATTATGTCAACCAAAAATGAATCGAGTCAAAAAATCACTGTATGGATATCATATTGTGTAGCTTTAGGCCTCTCACAATCGATGTTGAGTTTCCTGTTGCAGGTTTTGAAAAAGGGACGAGGTGACTTTTAATTATTTATAATTATTAATTATTTGATATTTTAATTATTGTGAATAATTTGTGATATAGAACTGTAATACACCCCGGGGTGTACATTTTTTGTATCTTAGCGTACGTCCCGCTATGTATGTGTATGACCCGGCTATGCCCCGGGGTGTACATTTGTGTACCCTAGCGTACGCCCCCGCTACAATGCCCGGCCTATTTTTTCAGTAATGTACGTCCCCGCTATGCCCCGGCTAGCGGGGGCACGTTTTGTACGCCTCGAGTACACGCCCCCGCATAGCCGGGCCATGTTTTTTGTACGTTTACGTACGGTCCCCGCATAGTCCCCGCCATGTCCCGGGGCCGGGACTGCAATTGATAAGTGCATTCATGTACATTTTAAAAATGATATGTAAGACCTATTTGAGGATAATTGCCATTTTATTAACCAGAACGCATCTTTCAATCACATACTCATAGCTCTGTCAGATTTTTGTTTTTTGTAGTTAGGTCTGGACCTATAAACTTGAGTAAGTAAAACTTGGAAATCGGGGCTCCAGGGGCACCCGCAAGTCTTTCGTGAATAACTATTTCAAAAATTAATATAGACTCGGACAAACTGGCGTGAATTAAATTAACAACTATCCTATAACTATTTCAGTGAAAATATGGGTTTGGTGTGTTGGTCAGGTCGAGATACTAGCCCTAATCGTAGCCTACGAATAAGTTCTGAGACTCAATAGCTCTCTGTATGACTATTAGAGCTATGAAATGGAACTTGACCCGGCTTCGTTACTTTTCATTAGGCCATCTGCAATTGATTCTTAGTTTCCTGTTGGTGGGTTGGTCGAAATTGACTGCTGGGTCAAATAATTCATTATTTTATTATTATTCATTAAACCTAAATACACTGCATTTTCTCATTGAAAAATGAATGTTTTTCCTTCAATCGTAGTTTGCTACTTGGGGAAATACCTTTAGCGATGTAAACATGCATTAACCTTTTCGACAATCTGTTTTGAATGACATGATAATGTGCTTTGCTTCTCAACACAAGCGCGAAAGACTATTGCATGCCCGAAATGACCACCCGCGTCAGATCTGACGCCGCGTCAAATATTTCTTTATTTCACTTCAATTCATTATTTCATAAATCAAGTATATGAAACCACATGAAACATCGCAAAACACTCGAATCAATCGGAAACACGAATCACAATAGACTCTGCGCGACTTTCTACTACCCGAAGGTATGAGAACATTGGTAACAGAAAGCGTTACTGTCATAGAATGTACGGTGATTCGATTTTAAAAGCCTGTAAAAGCTCATGAGCTTGCTTGATGACAGGTTGGTTGGTGGATGATATGTTCAGGGCTCAAATTACATCGCGGCCATTGCCGCGATGCCCTCGCATCTGGCCGCGATGCACTCGGATCAGTAAAAAATTCACGGCCATAATGGCCGTGCCCTATTTTTAACAGAGGCCGTGTGTGCCCTTGGTTTGGCCATGGTGCCCCAGAACATGGCCTCGGTGCCCTTCGAAATGGTATATTCTTAAGGCCAAAGTGGCCGTGCCCCTAAAATGACGAAATTTGAGGCCTGGATATGTTATAAGTCTTTTCTCTTGAAGGCCACTACATTTACAAGACTTGCGTACGGATATTTCTCGTCACTTCTCTTCAACAATAAATAATGAATTCATAACAAATAATGAAATTTTGTCCAATAATGAATAATGAAATCTGACCTTGTCACCTTTTTCAAGATTTTGAACAGGAAACTATGAATTCATTTCCATTGGCCTTAACGATATGATATTTCTTTTCTGTTCCATACGGTTCCCAATGTGTTGTTTTACCATGTAACGCTATCCCGATAATTACAGTTTTTGGTACCACCAATTAACTGATGGTGGAATCATGTAATCGCAAATGCCGTGCTGTTGTTGATGGCGTAAAGCAGGCATTCTCAAATGGTGGCGCTTGCGCCACTTGTGGCGCATCAAGGCATCCTAAGTGGCACGAGAGTGGTTAAAATTTGTTTTAAAAAAAATCATATCATGATATAGCCAGATTTCATATAGGCCTGTGACGGTCAGATGTATAAAGACAGCAATTTTGCGCACGCATGATTCCCTCAAAAGAGTAATATTAGTTATTAAGGGCAGTGTCAACCCGGCACTTGTTTCAAAAATTGAATTTCATATTTCTCTATTATTTAATACTTTTATATGTATTATATCATTACCATCATAAATTGCTAATCGGAAGCGATTATTTCCCGTTCTTTTGGGTGATTTTAAATTGTTGTTTTGGTAAGTTTGAGTCAGGAAAAGGCGCATATTTTTTTTGCGGGAATTTAAGCGGAGTTCCGCGCTTTTCAAATGCTGCGACAGCTGTTCGGTCATTGCGTCGCGCGCTGAAACTTCCCACGCTTAATACTAGACGCGCCGCTTAATATCCGCGACGTAGACGCGAAAAACAAAAGAGCAAAACAATGTCTAAAATGTAAACAAAGGCCAATCTTACGATCATTTAAATTTCAGTTTTCTTCAAATTTCTTCACATTGTGACAATATAAATTGAATCTGATAGTTTATTATGATTGTTCATAATAGTATACTCGCTTTTTAGGTCACACGCCCGTGTGTTCCGTGAACATTTAGCTTTAAATGGTGGAAAATGTCAATATTTTAACTAAATCGATGTTTTCTAGAAGTTCAAATTTGAAGGAATTTTACGAATTTTCAGACAACATAACTAAAAATATATCAAACTATCAGGTAAGCTTTTACTACCATTGTGTAGAGGACTTTCAGCGCTAGGAGGCAATTTTTTTATTTTTTCGCTTATGGATTTTAAACTCGAGATATGCATCCATTTCTAGCGAAATGTACGCAAAAAAACACGACTTTTACACTTTTCCGATGTTTTTAGCAATATTTCCAAAACCAAGCTTTATTTTGGAAAAAGAAAAAATTGCCTCCTAGACAAAATTGTTTTGTTTACAAAAACGTAGTATTAGAACAAATTACCATTTTTTATTTTATAGTTATGCTGTCTGAAAAATTTAGGGTAAAAAAATTGCTTTTTGGTTCATTTCTCAAAATTTAGTTTATTTGGTATCACATTGATATCACCATCGGCTTCCTTATCAAATTTCCTTTCTAAAAATGTATACTTTTATGTACTTTTATTCAATATTCTCAAACTTAGAAGCAAAAGTTGATCATCAAAATAATAGGGTTGACACTTCCCTTAAGTTGCCTACATATACGGTATGTTAAAATATTTTGTGTAGGTAATTTTGCCATTGTAATTTCTAAAAAATATGACCAAGTGGAGCTTCAACAAGTTGGTTACTAAAATGTGGCGCATTAGTAAATCTAGTTGAGAAAGCCTGGCGTAAAGCATTTGTTTTAGGCGTAAAACAAAATTCAAAACGGCAGATATTAAAATTGGAATATAATAAAAATTATGAAACCTCTACCAGGGATACCTTTCAAAATTAATATGTTGTCACATAGAGAATTTTGGACTAACAGTAAGCTTATTTTACATAGAATTCAAAGAGTGATATTTGGGGGCGATTTTTCGGTCATGATCTTTTTTAATTTTGTATAGCGCACGACAGGAGTGACAGTTTTTGTTTGCGGTTAAGGTCTCCAGATTTAATTTATTTTTGCGGGATTTATTTTGGTTTTGGTTGCAAATAGTGAAATCACAGGAAATCACATTTTTTCCGGGCCTATATAAATATACGATGTATACAGGAAGAAATAGCCCTTTATTATGTACATCCTGGTGTTCAAAATTCAAAGTTATATTCATTTGAAAGTCAATAATGAATCGACACAAAATAATGAATAATGAATTCTCACCTGGTTCCAATTTTAAAATCTCCAACAGGAAACTAAGAATTAATTGCAACTTTTCTGAATACAATTTATAGTCGAACCTTTTTCTTGGTATTTAAAATCTTTATTCAGAAAAAATGCAAAATATTGATGAAAAGAAACGACACTGGACGCTGAGTCATATGCTTTGATTTCATAGCTATTCAGAGCTAATAATTCAATTCCATTGGCCTAAGGCAGAAATTGTTTTACTTTGTCCAATTGATGCCCATTTTTAAATTATATTTTGGGTCGGTCAGGTCAAAATACTTTTTTCACTAGACAGCCTATTTTCATCAGATTTGACTAAATTTAGTCCATTGTGTTTAGCTAGACCTGACTTGATCACTGATTTCACTGGCATGCTCAGGATTTCATGACCAAGGTCATAAAACAAGTGAAGTATAAAGGGGAACTCGCTGTTTTTGATATTGTGCACCAAATTCGCCGCCACTGCCACTTTGTAGGCGCTATTGTGATCTGATGAGTAAAGGGGCCTTTCGGAAGAAGTAATTTGCATTATTACACAATTGAATGAAATCAAACAGAATACTATAAATTATTTTTAAAATATTTACAAATGTATCTGTCTTTATTATTTCTAATACAGGTGTAAACCCTCTCTGTCTGTTCCTCCATCTGGCAATATCTATGGAGATTCTCTGACCAAATATTATAGCAGATGATATTCATGATGATGACATAGATCTGGAACTTTTTTCACTGCCTGGTGCTCAAATTCATATATCACCGAAAACCTGCCATCGATTCCAGATTTTGATACAGACTTCGTTATTTTTCATGTTGGCACCAACAATTTGCACTGCACTACATCATCTATCATCAATGACTACCATGTACTATTTAAATATGCCAGGGAGCGATACCCTCAGTCTATATTACTGATATCAAGCATCTTGCCAAGAATTGATGATGAACATTTAAATGATGTTGCAAAAATTATAAATTTCAAAATCTCAGAATTATGCAGAAGTCATTATACAACATTGAATTTCTTCATATTGCACCGCACTTCCAAGAAAGCCGCTTTATGCAAGAGATGGGCTCCATCTGAGCCGTTGGATTGGATACGTATTATTATCAAAGTTTTTGACTGATGCAGTTGTAGGTCGCCACAATTGGATACGTATTATTATCAACGTTTTTGAATGATGCAGTTGTAGGTCGCCACAAACAGCGAAGGACACCATGCAAGGCTTGGCAAGTGCCACCACTGTTGCCAAAACGCAAACACAGGACTAGATCATCAGAGATATCATCTGAAAGCCCAGTAGGGTGGAAGTGTTCACCTCCAAAGCACCCGCCACCAAACCCATAGAAGGCGTCGACTGAAGAGCATTGCTCATATGCATGTTATGTTGCTTTATGCCTGTCCAAACTGTTATGTCACCTGTGAGGAGAGGGTAAAATTAGTAGGGTCATCTAGAGCAATTCTGTGACAGTGAGAGCAGAGGTTCGTTTCTCAGTGGATTTATGTTGTATGATGTTAATTAACAAATTTAGCGGAGGTGCCCCTCGCGAAAGTGTGGGCGGAATCCAGGAGGGGGGAAGGTAAATCTATAGTACGGGGACCTTTGACATTGGACACGTTTTGTCTTATATCTCCACAACCATAGGTTGTAAAGAGTCGAAACAATACCTCTTTTTAATCTTTGTGAAAAGACGGACAGTTTGGTTACCTTTTTGCATCAATCCAATCATTTTACATTTTTGACCCTTGTATTATAGATTTACCCCCCTCCTGGATTCCGCCCACACTTTCGCAAGGGGCATCCCCGCTAAATTTGTTAATTAACCTTCGTACATCATAAATCCACTGAGAAACGAACCTCTGCTCTCCACGGTCACGGAATTGCTCAAGATGACCCTACTACAAGGAAAATACTACCCCAGGGAGCAAGCCAATACATCCGCAGCAAGCGCAAGAGTGTCCAGAAAAGGAAGAAAAAGGCAAAACAGAAAAAGCAGAGGAAAAGAAAGGTTTTAAAAACCAAGGTATGTTGTGAATATTGTTAAAATTAAAACAGGCCTATTAAAACAATGTGCTAAACAAATAGGCCAACCGCCAAGCAATACAATACCACAGACAATAACGGTAGTATTCTAAAGTATTATTCCCCCACCTATTTCTCTGCAAATGTGAAGGAATAATACTTTTATAATTTAATAGTGTAAATTGGCCCTACCAAACTCAACAGACATGACTGATGAAACGTCTCCGAATTCTGCACTCGTTTGACCAGGGAGGTGTCAAATTTGAAGCCAATCGGCTAATATGTCCTTGAATCGATTTTCTTATTTCCTATACGACCGATATTTGTATTTGCTGATTTGCTCCAAACTTTAAAAAAAAGAGAGTGGTACCTTCAAAAATACGTTACGCGGTTCACGGCTTTCACGGCCTGGTGTGAGCGACTGTATTTTGGCGTGGATTTGATACCGTGCTCAGTAGCGAACCCAGGGGTCCAGGGGCCGGTGCCCCCCTGAAATATCCCCGTCGGTAAACTTGAGCTTCCGTCGGTACAGTCAGATGCCAACGTTGAGTGAGTCTATTGTATACGAAGAGAATTTATTTTCCCCTTGAAAAGCGGATGTCGATATCGTGCAATTCAATTTATGCCAAAATGTCAGCCTTATACAATGACAACATTAAGGCATTTAAATGTGGTTCAACGTCATGTGACTAGGGGGATATTTCCCGTGGCGCTGACTCCTGTTTTATTAAAAGCTTTAAATTAATAATAGACGATGGTCTTATAATGTATAGGCTGTACCATATTTGTGTCGTCGTGTATTGACGCCTGCGACTGCATATGGCAACGCTGGGTTACACGCACAACGCATACGCCGGCGACTTTGTGTAGGGGGCGCTAACGCAATGATCATGCGCACTGAATGTATCATTATTCAAACGAATCAAGCCCCGCCCTAAATGTCTCATAATATAAACTGCTCACAAAAAGTATCGAAACACTTAGAAATGATCCAATATTATATATAGCGGCTCGAAAGGGTATGCATTAATCGAAGCAAATAACCAAGTGTATAATATTGTTCTGCGTATTTTGACACCTCGATTGATGAGATACGATGTTGCGGAGCGGAGTTATTGTCATTTCGATGGTCGTGGGTCCAGTTTCAAAAGTGACAATCATCCTATAGAAAGAGGTTTGCATTACTGTTTGGAATGATCAAATTCGTGATTTTCAATAGGGATGAGTGTCACTTTGGAAAGTGGACCCACGATCATTGAAATGACAATAACTCCGCCCGCAACATCGTATCTCAACGATCGAGGTGTCAAAATACGCAGAACAAAATTATGCACTAGGTTATTTGCTTCGATTAATGCATACCCTTTCGAGCCGTTATGTATTGGATCATTTCTAAGTGTTTCGATACTTTTTGTGAGCAGTTTATATTGCGTATCGGATGAAAATCAGCAATAAAACACCAATCACAGTCCATTGACATCCAAAACCATACCCACTGTAAACATGGTAAAGAATCTACAATATTGCAATGAAATCAAAGTAAAACAAAGTACACCCTAACACATAAAGAAGTTCGTCACACTTAAGTGTTGTGTGACGATCCATTTTTACTCTTCAAATTAAAGGATGTTAATGATTTGAACAACCATAACGAACAACAGTTTATAACAGACGGGAACAATAGCAGACAAGGCATTGAGAGACTATTTATGTTTCTTTCAAACAAGTTTAAAACTTTCCACGCGGCTATTTAGTTTTACCACACAAAACAGATGTTTCAAAAGCCTTTCCGAAATTTCAAGTAATCTCAAGAATTAGTGAATCAATACAAGGTAGGCCTATATTTGTACTTATTTTAATGTATTTCTTGTGGTGATTCCAAATATGGTGATGGAAATTCAATAATTTTGACATTTTTGAAACATTTTGTTCGGTTCATAGACGCCTGCCGCGTGGAAAGTGTTAACACACACACCCCCACCCTTTTGTACTTTGCCAAAGAGGTGAAATAATTCCGATATTCGTGATCGTAACATTTTAATGAAATGGTTATGTCAAAGATGATGAAAAAACCTGGACCTGAATCTCATTGATTTTAATGATGGGCATCGATGGGTAGGCGCAGCCTACTATATATCATTTTGGGACAGCCTGTATATGAATAAATGCACCAAATTGGAAATTGGACAATTTGCGCATTTGACATTGAATGTTCTCTGAATACGTGTCATTTATTTAGTGTTAGCATACAACTGAAGATTTTGAACACTTTGGAGTACGTCTCATGTATTTAATGTTAGCATAAAACTGAAGTTTTGTTGACAATTTGTTTTTGCAAAAGCCGCATGAATATAAACAATGAAATCTGAAAAATCATCAGCACATGTTTACCATGTTGAATCAATGTGTCTTATTTAAGTTATGCGATCAAACATTTTAGCTCATATGGCCATGAGGCCTCAGATATTTTTTTAATTTTTTTGAATTATTTCACTGAAGTTTAAAAGGGTATCAAAAGAACGTGTTTAGATATATAGATAGATGGATATATTAATAGATAGATATATTGGTTCAAACGGTCTTTGTATAATTATATGAACAAAACAATAAATGAGCATTTTTAGATGGTTTCAGCTTATTTTACAACTTATATAGAGCCACTTTTTGGCGCATCCGTTACGTCGGTAGCCTCAATTATGTTGAGATTTGACATAAAACTATAGTCGGCATACCCACTTATTTAGTCCAGGCCCGTAAGAAGGGGGGGGGGCGATGGTGGCGATCGCCCCCACCCCCCCCCCCCCTTTGAAAATCTTCCCCGGAAAATTTGTACACAGATGAAAAAATTTCGCGCGCATTTGTTTTCCCAAAATGCAATATTCTTTGCTACAAGCTTGTTTAGAGCCAACATGTACCTCGATCGTGCACAAAATAGGTGCAAATTCGAAATTTTTCGCACGCTACACGCGCATAATTGACTCACAAAAATCTTCTGGTGATTTTTTTGTTTTGAAACCCCCCCCCCCCCCCTTTGAAAAAAGTGTCTTACGGCCCTGTAGTCTCATAGTGGCACAATACAAATATTGGGTTATGATGTGCTCAGGACCGGGAGTCAAGACGAGAGAGATTTAGGACAGCGGACAGCATTTTATAATTGCGCTCTTGCAGCGATGAGCATGATGAGTTCAGCACGATATCAAATCTACGCCAAAATACTGTCGCCCATACCAGGCCGCGTAAGCCGTGAACTGCGTAATGTATTTTTGAAGATACAACTCTCTTTTTTGAAGATTGGAGCAAATCACAAATATCTGTGTTGAAGGAACTAAAAAAAATCGATTCAAGGATATAATCCGACTGGCTTCTTATTTACATAACAATTGGTCTTTGCAGACCATGTCCATTATAGACGTGCTAGGGACTCCATAGTTCATATGGTTCAATCAACACAATTATATTTACAGGACATTCTTTATCATAGTGAAATTGCAAATGAAAAAAGTATTATTCAACATTCAATAAATATAGCGAACGATTATAAGCAATCCTGTTATTAAAAAAAAGAGAGTGTAATAACAAAAAGAAAAAGACATTTACAAAATTCGAACCACTGACCTCATGATTGTGAAGCCAGCGCTCTACCATTTGAGCTATTAAATGAAAACTATGCATAAAACGGTTTTAAAATAAAATAAGAGTTTAAAATACGAATATCACTGAAATCGGAGGGTAAAATGCTTTATATTTCGATTGTTGTGCGTTTTTATCAAAGGTTATCGCCCAAAAGTTGATTATATGCTGAAGGAGATTGTAATTCTGATTTCATTATTATGCATTGCACTTCTTTTTGAAACTATTCTAGACACAGTTCGTTCGTACAATAATTTCAACATTACCTTTTGTCGATTAAAATTCGCGGCAAATCTATTGCACCATGGGTATTATTACATGGGAATCCGGAGACTCAGATACGTAGGGAGTCATGTGATTTTTGTCCAGGACAAACACTTGAGATGTACACGCCCCTTTAACATCAACAGGAAGATATGCCTGGTATTTTGAGCCACTAAAAGTTTTGAATTTTATTCAAGTTTGTCAGAAAATGTAATTTTGCACAAAATAATGAAAGTTTTGGTAAAACTGAAAAGTTGGGTCGGTAGGGAAACGGGAAACTGGGAATCATATTTCATTAGCCTTATGAATATGATCATCATGTTTTTTAAACTGGTCGTAGTACCATAGTCGTCGTCGAAATAATTCGGCACTTTTTTCTGTGACAACTGCGTACAGCGTAAACATGGAAGTGCGTTGTAGAACATCGTCACAACAACAACAGTGACCAACAGCGTTATCTTTGAGCAGTTAGACGCGCCGCGGTCCATGTAATCCGATTGGCCGCGATCATATCTATGGGTCATATGGGCCTACGCGCTCATTAAGTAGGTCGATCGTGTGCGTTGGCGGTTTTAAAAAGTGCCGAAGTATTCTGACGACGACTATAGTTTAATTCCTGTAGTACTAGTAGTATACATAGTTACATACTCCCTGTCATAGTCCCTTGGGCATAATTCACGTTATTTCACGCAAGCATATTTTGTTGTTGTTTGTAGGGAGCGGCGTCAAAATAATGCTTGACAGCCGCGAACAAGGTCACGCACCGTAAATCACGGCATGTGACGCACATTTCATTACAATGTGAACCTACGCGCATGTGTACCCGCTTGGTATGTTCACTGACCCTCCCAGGCCCCGGCCCCGGAGGACCCAGTACATTGCGGGGACTGTACACAAGTGTACAAAAACCGGTGCCCGGCTATGTGGGGGAGTGTACGGGGACGTACAAACTGTGCCCTCGCTAGCAGGGGCATGGAGCAGGGACGTACGCTATTGGTACACAGATGTTCACCCCAGGCGTCGCTATAAATAAGCTAGAGATGCGATGCGCTTGACTGAATAAGCTTAATAAGGAACACATAATTATATGTTCACATTGTAATGAATTACACCTAGCACATAAAGTCTCTGACCAGGTGCTTTGAGGTTCGCTAATTCAAAATATATGATCGGTACAAAAAATCTGAGATATACATTAAATGAGCAAATTTCTTTTCCGCAGTTTGATACCACATTTAACAAAATCGAATGGATACTTTTAAAGTTATGGCGATTTCAATGACCGCGCATGCAACAGAAAAGTTGCACTAGGTATAGGAATCATTGATTTGTGTGTGATTACTGTCATAACTGTGTGCTATCTGAACGAGACGGATGAATGGGTCTGGAGTGATAACCGCAATGTGCGGGACAAAGGGTGTATCTGGCTGTGAAGAATACAAGTCTTAGCTGATTAGCTGTGAGTTTTTTCAGTGCGTAATCACACACATCAATGATTTCCTATACCTAGTGCAATTTTTCTGTTGCATGCGCGGTCATTGAAATCGCCATAACTTTAAAAGTATCCATTCAATTTTGTTGAATGAGGTATCAAACTGCGGAGAAGAAATTTGCTCATTTAATGTATCTCAGATTTTTGGTATCGATTATCTATTTTGAATTAGCTAACCTCAAAGCACCTGGTCAGGGACTTTATGTGCTAGGTGTATATTATATGCATCCCGTTATGTTGCCGAAAGAAATTAAGCAACCTGCGGACTGTAGCCGGGGCATACACTTTGTCCTGGGTAAGGATGGCCGGGACTGTACACTTTGTCCCGACCACTGGGGCTGGATGGGACTGTAGTGGAGACGTACACGACTGTAAGTGGGACATCACATCAGCAATTTTTATGTCCCGGCCCTAATCCCCGCTAGGTGCCAGGGATGCAATTGATAAGTGCATTATGTAACAAGATAGACTCCCCTGTCGACCTGCTTGCCGAATGGTTCGATGTTTTGATCTGACTAATTTGCATCTTCCCCGGAGATGCGGGCATTCCAAACTGAAGTATTTCTAATATTTCAAACTAGAAACACGGGACACCCTGACGTGACGTCACCCCCATGTCACGCGCCAGCCCGTCAATTTTGGACACCTCGCAAGTTGTGTTTTCGCGGAGCTCCCTGTATTCTGGATTTATGGATCCTTGAGTTGAGAATTTTGACACTGGCGTGCATAATTCGTGTGGCGGTTTTTCTGGATTTTCTACGCTATAAAATCGGACCGTTTTGGTTCATTTCGGACCTTTTTAAAGTACCAAATTCAATTAAAAACTGAACGTAAAATTCTAAAATTTTCCGAGGAGTCCGCCATTTTACTTGTGACGTATGCAATATGGCGGCTCTTTGTTTTTGTTATAATATTTTTCCGCAAGTCCGGATATGCTTTGGATCTTTATTGAACTCGTATTGGAATCGCTGGGATTATTATTATTTATGACGGACAATATCGTTTATGGATCTTGGTGATGTATCTTTATATAAATCGATGTAGTCTGTGTAATGTAGTTATTAACGTGTATACCCTATATTATGTATCCTATACAGCTTTTGACAGAAAGCCCTCAGTGACATATATATAGTCAGATTCACGGATAATCCCCTTCAGTGGTTGATAACCTGTGTTTATTATACGCGTTTGACTGAGTTTATATCTTTATTCACGTTGCAATAGATCGATTACTAAATTCGTCTTACTACATTACTCAATCAGCCAGCAGCCTTGTACTTTTCGCCGCTAGCGCTTGGTTAATCCTACCTATCTGTGTTATAACTTATACTAGCATCTGCGTACCATAGTCATGTCGCACCATTGTACTGAGTGCCCTGTTCTTATTCCCATTTGGGATTCACAGATTATGTCTTGCCCACCGATCGTGCTCACGCACCGATCAGTGTGATTCCTTTTGTGTAGGCCTGTCTGCTGTCCATTTCATGCACTGGAGAAAGGCTTTGTTAAGGGATTACGCACTCGCAGTATTAATGTTAATGTTGTAGGTAGAAAGTCCGTCGGTTCGTCCGACGGCCTCCTTCTCACGGGGGAGGGAAGCTCTGTTACCGGAGCTTCCGTGGCTGTTTCGGCTAACGATCAGGCTCGGCCTGTTCGGCATGTAGAAACGGTCGGCGTGAGTGGTGGAAAGACGGGACTGGTCCCCGTTGAGTACGCTACTCCGTCAGGCGAGCTTGGGAAAGCTCAGGGGTTATGTCTACCCCTGAGTTAGTACCTTTCACGCCGGGTGCTAGTAGCAGCGGTCCGAGAGAATCGGTGCCCGCAGCTACGGCGCTTTTGCCTGCCAGTGAAAGTACAGGGTTCGTCCCCGCACTAGTAACTGGCTCGCTGGCGGTGGGAGTTGCCCTAGCTACCTCGGGTAGCCTGGGTACATCCACCAGCCAGTCGGTGGTAACAACGATGGCGAGCGGCCCTGAGCCTGCTATTGTTTGTTCCGCTAGTAGACCTCCCACGGCGTTTTTCGCAGGTCGAGATCTACCCCCGCCCCCCGGTTTTCCTGTCGGCTTACGATTAGCCACAGGTGATAACCAGGGAGCAATTAGCCATAATCGCCCTATTCAGGTTGGATTGAGTGTTCACTCGTTCACGCCGAATGGTGGTATTATGTCTATCGGATTTACTGGTCATTATCCTCCCGGTCACGGTGATCGAGGATTAAGACAGGGTAATCCCGCTATGAGTACCATTCCAACCGCTTCGGTGGCTGCGGATAATACTCATGCGTTCTTCTCTAACCAGCTAACGCTCCCATGCAGCAACAGGCAACTGTTGCAGCAGGGGGGGGGGGGGGGGGTGAGTGGATACGCCACAGCGGCAGGCTATATACCGAGTGCAGGGCCTTGGGCCCAGTACCAAGCATATCAGCCTTGGGCACAAGCGCCAGCGTGGCGAGGGTCGTACAACCCCTTGCTTTTGCAGGCTGCTAGCCCTCCCGCTTACCCGTACGGTGTAGGAGGTTGGCAGTACGGACAGCCGCCGGGTATGGTTTACCCGTGGCAGTCTGGACAGCCAGCCGGCATGCAGCTCGCCTCTCAGGCGCAGAGCGTGCCGCCTCCTCAAGTTCCGTCGGTGGTTAGTGCTGGGAATCCCACGGTGAACCCCGTTCACTCGGATCTCGGCGGGAGTACCCCCTCTTCATCAGTACTCGTCCAAGCCCCGTGCCGGTTGCCGGCGCGGTGGACATGGATTTGTGTGCGGATGATGCCCGTCCAGAGAGTGAGGATGAATCCGAGTCGGGTTCGTCTGACTCTTCGGGCGAGGGAAAGGGGTCGGGAGAGGATGACGAGTCTCCCGCTACCAGCTGAGGAGAGAGTTAATGACTTTCCGTTAGACACGCACTCGATTTTGTCCCGCGTTGCGCAGGACTTAGGCATTGCCTACGAGTCGCGTCGTCCAGCGGTTACACCTAGTGTTTTTAGTGCTACGTACCCATTACTCTCGGACTCAGTTGAGCCAGCACTGACACTTCCTGCAGACTTGGCGTCTGTCTGGGAGGCGGCAAAGTCTCCTCCGTCTAAGAAGGCCTACATGAAGGGCTGTCTAGTGACGGACGATGATTTTAACCAGTATCTCAAGGTGCCTACCATGGACCCAGAGATACAAAAACGCCTTCCGGTTGAGGGAAAGGCTGATCATGGAACGTACTCCCCGTATTGGGAGGAGTGTTTGAAATCCGTTGACAGTCGCCTACGGGCGGCTATCCGGTTTTCTGCATTCAGTTCTACTGTAGCGGAACACCTTACAAGGTTAACTGCTGCGGGATCAGGCTCGGCGTCGGAGATTGCGCGTGAGGCGTATCTGTTGTCAGATCTCTCTCACAAGTCTTTGCAATCTTCGATGTCTGCGGCTCACCGCCTTACATCCCTACGCCAATCGAACGCACTCTCCCTCCTGAGCTCGACCTATGGGCAGCAGTTCGCTGACTCGCTCAATAAGGTCGAGCTCTCTACTCAGGGTTTTCTCTTCGGTAACCGCTTTTGCGAGCTGGTGGAACAGCGAGCGAGAGAGGTAGTCGATGAGAAGTCACTGGTAGATACGGAGGCGGCGTTGAAGTCCCAGAAGAGGAAGAAGAAGTCGAAGAAATCCAGTAAACGGAAATCTTCGACGAAGCCTTCCACTTCAGGTTCTTCAGGTGCGGTTCCTTCGGTAGCCCTGCCCGCAGCCGCTTCGGCTTCTTCCTCTGGGAAGAGACGCCGTGGTGGCCGGGGAAGTCTTCTAAGCCGGCAGCGTCCAAGGGCAGTAAACGCCCGAGGACCTCTGGTAAGAAGCCTTCTTCCTGAGGGTACGGCGCCTGCCATCCACCCGTCCGGGGAGCTCTTAGTTCCTCTGCAGACGGTGGTGTCACCGGTGGACTTGTATCCACCAGTGGGCGGGCGCTTGCTGCAGTTCAGCGCGGAATGGATCACCATTTCGCCGTCCAACTGGCTACTGGAGACGGTCGAGCGGGGTTACAAGATCGAGTTTACTCTCACCCCGCCACCGCACTCGCGTTGCAGGCGAACACATTTGCCTGCCGACAGAGTACTTCGATCACTCTTGCTCCCGAAGACCAGAAATGGTTACGTTTCCAAGTAGACCAGGCGTACATGTTCACATGTCTGCCCTTCGGCCTCTCCACTGCGCCCAGGGTGTTTAAATAACCCGGGTAGTGAGAGAGGTGGGAGCATACTTGAGACGCCGGGGCGTCAACATATGTCAGTATCTGGACGACTGGCTGGTGTATGCGAAGTCTCGAGAAGAGACAGCGCACCACATACAGCTAGTCATCCAGGTGATTACGCGACTGGGCTTTGTAGTGAACTACAAGAAGTCCTATCTCGTTCCGACTCAGTCTACCTCGGGGCACGACTAGACCTGTCGAAGGGTCGGGTTATGCCTTCCCTGGCTCGAGTAAACAACATGGCTGCTTGCGCTCGCATCCTAGCGGAAGCGAGTGTAGCGCCGGCGGTAGCGTGGCTCAAAGTTTTGGGCCTTGTGGCCAGCATGGTAGATCTGATTCCGCTTTGTCGGTTCCATATGAGGGTAATTCAGATTCACCTGCTGGCGCACTACAAGCCAAGTGTTCACTCAGTGTCCAGGATGGTTCCTATCTCAGATCTGATTAAGGAGGAACTCCACTGGTGGTACCAACCTACCAACCTGACAGTGGGGATGGTTTTTCCATCCCCACCGACGAGTCGTGTCATCACGACAGACGCGTCACTGTCGGGATGGAGAGGCCATTGGCTAGACAACCGGGCCTTTGGCCGGTGGTCGAGCATAGAGGCTCAGGTACACATCAATCTGCTCGAATTGGGCAGCGGAGAAGACTCTCCTATGGTTCGAATCCGATCTACAGGGACACAGTGTCCTTGTCCAGACGGACAACTCGACAGTGGTAGCTTACCTGAACAGGGAGGGCGGGACAAGATCTCCCACCCTCTGTTACCACACCATGAGACTCATCACATGGTGTCGAGATCACCAGATCATACTGCGGGCGATTCACATCGCGGGTGTCACGAACATCCTTGCAGACGATCTTTCCAGGGGACGAACGTCCGGCCCTACGGAAATGTCGTTAGCACCTCAGATAGCACAGACAATCTTTGTACGATTTTGTCACCCAGCGATCGACCTGTTTGCTTCGTACCAGAACAAACAGCTACCGGTGTATTGCTCTCGGACTCTCTGTCAGTGGATTGGAAGGGACTGACGGCTTATGCCTTCCCTCCAATCTCGCTGCTTCCAAAAGTGGTAGAAAAGGTGGCAAGAGACGACTGTTACGTCCTGCTCATAGCCCCTTTCTGGCCGAAACACGTGTGGTTTCGACCGATGGTAGATCTTCTTGTGGGTCGCCCCATGTTGCTACCTCCACTTCAGGACTTGCTCAGGCAGGGAGTTCACGGCGAATTCCTACCGAACGAGCACCTACGGTTGACTGTTTGGCCATTATCCGGCAACGATGCCAGGAGAAAGGTCTTTCTCGAAGGTCTGCAGGCTTGGTCGCCTCAGGTCGACGCCAATCCACGCTCAAGACTTACTCTAAGCGTTTGGCTCCCTACTATGAGTGGTGTATTGAGAGAGATATCTCTAAGGCCCGGAAGAAGACGCAATCTCGGTATTTACTCTGTGATTCTCGCTTTTGATAGCAATTCTCGCTTTCAGAAAAATCGCCCGTGAATCGCGTTTTTTTGGCTCGGAATCGCGTATTTTATGAAGAAATGTTGAAATATTCATTTTGTCATCTGAACACATCGAAATACTGATGAAATTGACCCGTGTATCGACTATTTTACGATCCAGAAATTGGATTAAATGTCAACTTAAATTCTTCATTTTTTTCAATCGTACCTTTTTTTAAACCTCATGGTCGGTCGTGGGAAATACCCTTCTCTAAATGTAAACAAAAGCGATGTTGTTAATCTTTTGACAATCTGCTTTTTAACACAGTGATAATGTGGTTTGCTCTTACATGTGCGCCAGAGTCTAGCAATTGAATCGATCCAGCGAGTGTGGAATATTGGAACCACAAAGTTCAGAGTTCATGATTCCCAGTATTTATTTTTGGCGTGCAACGCAATGGCAGAATTGGTTGGTCCTCAAATTTATACACATTATCCAGCGTGTGTGGAACATGAAACGGAGCATGATGTAACCATGTGCGGATGAAAAAATAAATGTTTGACATAAAAAAAGTCGAAATACGGCAGCTACTAATTGGAATATAATGAACATTATGAAACCTCTTTATCTGGAATAACTTTATTAATTATTATGCTGTCATGTAGTAAGAAAATTGGACAAAAAGTAAGCTTATTTACTTTTTAAAACAGAATTCAAGGAGCGATATTTAGGGGTGATTACGGTCACGACCTTTTTGTTATTGCATGAGAATGAGTGATAGCGCGATTTCTCGTTTTTCTCTCGCTATCAACAATTTCGGTGCGTTTTTCTCGGGTTTTTAGTGAATCTGATAAAATCTCGGTATATCTCGCTTTTGCTTAAAAGTTCGTGCGTTTTTTACCAAAAGTTCGTGCGTTTTTTTCCGGGGCTTAGATATCTCTCCCAGGCTTAGATATCGCTCCCACTCGAGCAGATGTAAATAGCGTTTTTCGCTATTTTTTTAACCGAGAAGTTTGATTCAGGACTCCAGGCAGCTACTGTCCGGAATTATAGTCCGCAATCATGTCAGTCCATGTAGGTTTTGAGGACGGATCCTCTGTCAAGGACGACGGAGAGATCAGTCTTCTATTGAAGGAGATGTTCAACGAGAGGCCTCCAACCAGGAAGATCGTACCTGCTTGGGAGCTTAATACTGTTCTCAACTATCTCAAGGGTCCGCCATTCGAGCCTTTCGGCGAAGGCGTCGACCCTCAGGAATAAGCTCTGAAAACAGTAATTCTCGTAGCCTTTGCCTTTGCGCAAAGGTGTTCTGAACTCGCATTGTCTTTTTCGCCAATGACTCTTTCTCGCGCGGGCGCTACACTTTGTTTTATACCAGGGTTTCTGGCGTAGAACGAAACAAGTACGCACTCGTTTTCCACCCTTTACCTACCCTCTCTGAGTTCGAATTCGTTTGTACACGATGACGGGTTATGGTGCCCCGTTCGCTGTCTGAGGTATTACTCAGGTAAGACGTCCGGAGTACGTGGTAAAAATACATTGATCAGCTCTTTTTAACACACTCTGAGCCACTCAGCCCAGCGACGAAAAGTACTATTTCACGCTGACTAGTTCAGATAGTTAGAGACTCGTAGGCAATTACTTATGACGATCGTGCCTCCGCGCACTCAACACATAGTATTGCAACTTCATGGACATACCACTGGGGGTTGTCCGTGAAGGAGATCTATGAGGCCGTTTCTTGGAAATCCACGACGACATTTTCCGCCGCCTATTACAGGGCTTTTGGCGGGAACTCGTTCAGGGGACAGTTCGCCCGTACGGTCCTAGCTAGACCGTCGGGCAGACAGCCAAGAAATTAGGTGAGTTGGTTTATTAGTTATTTATTTTGAGGTTGAGCTAAGTCTTTTCGGTTTTGATAAACGCGAAATTGAGACTAAGCTTACCTTGATTCGATTTGACCTTGACATCATGGCGATGTGGGTTTTATGATCTGATCTTAAAAATAATAAATACTGTACACGGTGTTTGGCTTTTTTTCGCACCTCCTCCAGTGTTCTGTGCTAAACTGGGTTGATGCAAATTAGTCAGATCAAAACATCGAACCATTCGGCAAGCAGGTCGACAGGGGAGTCTCTCCCAGAACTTATTGTTCTTGGGACTCCCCTGTCGAAGCCTGCATGCTTACCGTGGTTCGATGTTTTGATCGCCCGGCCGCCCGTGCCCCCTGCGATAAAAAGCAGAAGTAGTTTGGATTACTTGCGAGGTGTCCAAGCGAAATTTGGGTGACGGGCTGGCGCGTGACATGGGGGTGACGTCACGTCAGGGTGACCCGTGTTTCTAGTTTGAAATATTAGAAATACTTCAGTTTGGAATGCCCGCATCTCCGGGGAAGATGCAAATTAGTCAGATCAAAACATCGAACCACGGTAAGCAGGCTTCGACAGGGGAGTCCCAAGAACAATAAGTTCTGGGAGAGTTCCAATCCTAGTGATGAACGTGTGAGAAGCGACTGTTAATGTCATGTTTTTTCACCTTTTCTGAATATAATTACAATTGGTCTAATAATCATGTTTTGAACATTTCAAAGAATATTTGGGCCTATGCCTGGGTTAATTATGGCTCAAGTTAAACTATTTCAATTTCCAAGAAAAAACTTAGTTGAATTTTAATCGCCCCCTTGGCTACAGAAACAAGCCTAGACAGCCGGCATCTGTAATTTTTTTAGGCCACGAAAAATAATAAGTTGTGTTGCCCTTTTAAAATCGGGTGGATTGGTCGGAAATCCTTTTTTTTCTTCAAATTTCTTTTTTTCAATTTTTTTTCTTTTTTCTGGCTGAAAAATATATGGTATTGATATACAGTAGGCCCATATGTCAATTTAACTTAAATATTTCTAGTGTGATAATAGTCTAAAAAACATTTATTTAAGCTTGCTTATTCATTTCAAGCAAGAAATAGTACTTAATTTAAAGGTAGATGTTCCGATTTTCAACTTGAAGTTTTCTATTCTACATGAAAGGGCATCCTTAAAAAAGTCGTGTTCCAAAGTTTGAGTTGCATAGCTCTAATGGTTCTTATTTTAGACGCACAAGATGCTGTGAACTGTACCCATTGAGTAGTACGGTACCTTTACACAAACTATATCGGTGGTTACCACCATTCGCGGTAATTCGACGTTATTTCATCGATTTCTCCGTAATTATACCGATTTAGGCCGTCAAATTTCAGTATGATGAGGAGAAAAATACGAGCTTTCATATGATATGAAAATCTCTGTATGTTTGAAATAATTCTGTGTTACGAAAATGTGATCGGGTCATCTACCTTTAAGACACTTTAATCAAATTTAAATCTTTTTTAAATTTTTTAAATGTGACCCTAGTTTTTACGATTTTAGGGTCGGTCGGTCGCTGAGGGCACCACAACTTCTTATTTTTCTTGGCCTTATATTACCGTGATGGGAATAGGGCGATCAAAATCTAAGCCGGTAGGTTTTTGGAAATAGTGTAACAAAAAGTCAATTTCCATTCTGTTCCATTCCATTCTTTTCGTCACTTTTTCCTACAGGCTTTCTGATTTCCCTATCCCTTTATACCATTATTTTTAGTTCAAAACACTCACCACCGGATTTTCATGAAGACTCTAAAATTCCTCGGACTCCCCTGCCGACCTACTTGCCGAATGGTTCGATGTTTGATCTGACTAATTTGCATCTTTCCCCGGAACTACAGGCTTTCTGATTTCCCTATCCCTTTATACCATTATTTTTAGTTCAAAACACTCACCACCGGATTTTCATGAAGACTCTAAAATTCCTCGGACTCCCCTGCCGACCTGCTTGCCGAATGGTTCGATGTTTGATCTGACTAATTTGCATCTTTCCCCGGAGATGCGGGCATTCCAAACTGAAGTATTTCTAATATTTCAAACTAGAAACACGGGTCTCCCAGTGTGACGTCACCCCACGTTACGCGCCAGCCCGTCACCTAAATTTCGCTTGGACACCTCGAAGGTTGTGTTTTCGCGGAGCTCCCTGTATTACTGGATTTACGGATCCTTGAGTTGAGAATTTTGCATAATTCGTGTGGGTGGTTTTTCTGGATTTTCTACGCTATAAAATCGGACCGTTTTGATTTCATTTCGGACCTTTTAAAGTACCAAATTCAATTAAAAACTGAACGTAAAGTTCTAAAATTTTCCGAGGAGTCCGCCATTTTACTTGTGACGTATGCAATGTGGCGGCTCTTTGTTTTTGTTATAATATTTTCCGCAAGTCCGGATACGCTTTGGATCTTTATTGAACTCGTATTGGAATCGCTGTGATTATTATTTATGACGGACAATATCGTTTATGGATCTTGGTGATGTATCTTTATATAAATCGATGTAGTCTGTGTAATGTAGTTGTATACCCTATATTATGTATCCTATACAGCTTTTGACGTAGAAAGCCCTCAGTGACATATATATAGTCTGATTCACGGATAATCCCCTTCAGTGGTTGATAACCTGTGTTAATTATACGCGTTTGACTGAGTTTATATCTTTATTCACGTTGCAATAGATCGATTACTAAATTCGTCTTACTACATTACTCAATCAGCCAGCAGCCTTGTACTTTTCGCTGCTAGCGCTTGGTTAATCCTACCTATCTGTGTTATAACTTATACTAGCATCTGCGTACCATAGTCATGTCGCACCAATGTACTGAGTGCCCTGTTCTTATTCCCGATTGGAATTTGCATAAGTTATGTCTAGCCCACCGATCGTGCTCACGAGCCGATCAGTGTGCATCCTTTTGTGTAGGTCTGTCTGCTGTCCATTTCGATGCACTGGAGAAAGGGATTGCTAAGGGATTGCGCACTCGCAGTATTAATGTTATTGTTGTAGGTAGAAAGTCCGTCGGTTCGTCCGACGGCCTCCCTTTCACGGGGGAGGGGATCTCTGTAACCGGAGTTCCCGAGGCTGTTTCAGCTAACGATTAGGCTCGGCCTGTTCGGCATGTAGAAACGGTCGGCGTGAGTGGTGGAAAGACGGGACTGGTCTCCGTTGAGTACGCTACTCCGTCAGGCGAGCTAGGCGAAAGCTCGGTGGTTATGTCTACCCCTGAGTTAGTACCTTTCACGCCGGGTGCTAGTAGCAGCGGTCCGAGAGAATCGGAGCCCGCAGTTACGGCGCTTTTGCCTGCTAGTGAAAGTACGGTGTTCGTCCCGCACCAGTAACTGGCTCACTGGCCGTGGGAGTTACCCTAGCTACCGCGGGTAGCCTGGGTACATCCACCAGCCAGTCGGTAGTAACAACGATAGCGGGCGGCCCTGAGCCTGCTATTGTTTGTTCCGCTAGTAGACCTCTTACAGCGTTTTTCGCAGGTCGAGGTCTACCCCCGCCCCTCGGTTTTCCTGTCGGCTTACTTTTAGCCACAGGTGATAACCAGGGATCGATTAGCCATAATCGCCCTATTCAGGCCGGATTGAGTGTTCACTCGTCCACTCGTTCCCGGTCACGGTGATCGAGGATTAAGACAAGGTAATCCCGCTATGAGTACCATTACAACCGCTTCGGTGGCTGCGGATAATACTCATGCGTTCTTCTCTAACGCTCCCATGCAGCAACAGGCTTTGTTGCAGCAAGGGGGGGGGGGGGGGGGGGGGTGAGTGGATACGCCACAGTGGCAGGCTATATGCCGAGTGCAGGGCCTTGGGCCCAGTACCAAGCATATCAGCCTTGGGCGCAAGCACCAGCATGGCAAGGGTCGTACAACCCTTTGCTTACGCAGGCTGCTAGCCCTCCCGCTTACCCGTACGGTGTAGGAGGTTGGCAGTACGGACAGCCGCTGGGTATGGTTTACCCGTGGCAGTCTGGACAGCCAGCCGGCATGCAGCTCGCCTCTCAGGTGCGGAGCATGCTGTCCAGGATGGTTCCTATCTCAGACCTGATCAACTCCACTGGTGGTACCAACCTACCAACCTGACAGTGGGGATGGTTTTTCCATCCCCACCGACGAATCGTGTCATCACGACAGACGCGTCACTGTCGGGATGGGGAGGCCATTGGCTAGACAACCGGGCCTTTGGCCGGTGGTCGAGCATAGAGGCTCAGGTACACATCAATCTGCTCGAACTTTGGGCAGTGGAGAAGACTCTCCTATGGTTCGATTCCGATCTACAGGGACACAGTGTCCTTGTCCAGACGGACAACTCGACAGTGGTAGCTTACCTGAACAGGGAGGGCGGGACAAGATCTCCCACCCTCTGTTACCACACCATGAGACTCATCACATGGTGTCGAGATCACCAGATCATACTGAGGGCGATTCACATCGCGGGTGTCACGAACATCCTTGCAGACGATCTTTCCAAGGGACGAACGTCCGGCCCTACGGAAATGTCGTTAGCACCTCAGATAGCACAGACAATCTTTGTACGATTTTGTCACCCAGCGATCGACCTGTTTGCTTCGTACCAGAACAAACAGCTACTGGTGTATTGCTCTCGGACTCGCGACCCGAGGGCGTACGCCGCAGACGCTCTGTCAGTGGATTGGAAGGGACTGACGGCTTATGCCTTCCCTCCAATCTCGCTGCTTCCAAAAGTGGTGGAAAAGGTGGCAGGAGAAAGGCTTTTCTCGAAGGTCTGCAGGCTTGGTCGCCTCAGGTCGACGCCAATCCACGCTCAAGACTTACTCCAAGCGTTTGGCTCCCTACTATGAGTGGTGTACTGAGAGAGATATCTCTCCCACTCGAGCAGATGTAAATAGCGTTTCGCTATTTTTAACCGAGAAGTTTGATTCAGGACTCCAGGCAGCCACTGTCCGGAATTATAAGTCCGCACTCATGTCAGTCCACGTAGGTTTTGAGAACGGATCCACTGTCAACGACGGCGGTGAGATCAGTCTTCTACTGAAGGGGATGTTCAACGAGAGACCACCAGTCAGGAAGATCGTACCTGCCTGGGAACTTAACACTGTTCTCGAGTACATTAAGGGTCCGCCTTTTGAGCCTATGGCGAAAGCGACCCTCAAATATATTACTCTTAAAACTGTTATTCTCGTGGCCCTTGCTTCTGCGCAAAGGTCTTCTGAACTTCATGCATTGTCATATTCTTCAACATGTCTCTTTCACGCGCGGGTGTGACGCTTTCTTTCGTTCCAGGCTTTTTGGCTAAGAACGAAACTAATTCACACTCGTACTCCACACTTTACCTTCCCTCTCTCAGTCCTCCAGTGTTCTGTGCTAAACTGGGTTGATGCAAATTAGTCAGATCAAACATCGAACCATTCGGCAAGCAGGTCGGCAGGGGAGTCTCTCCCAGATGTTTGATCTCCCAGCCACCCGCCCCACTGCGATAAAAAGCAGAAGTAGTTTGGATGCACTTTCGAGGTGTCCAAGCGAAATTTGGGTGACGGGCTGGCGCGTGACGTGGGGTGACGATGACGTGGGGTGACGTCACACTGGAAGACCCGTGGACTCCCCTGTCGAACTGCTTTCCGGTTCGATGTTTTGATCTGACTAATTTGCATCTTTCCCGGAGATGCGGGCATTCCAAACTGAAGTATTTCTAATATTTCAAACTAGAAACACGGGTCGCACCGACGTGACGTCACCCCATGTCACGCGCCAGCCCGCCACCTAAATTTCGCTTGGACACCTCGGAAGATGTTTTTGTCGGAGCTCCCGTATAACTGGATTTTAGGATCTTGAGTTGAGAATTTGTCACGTGGCATGCCTAATTCGTGTGGGTGATAAGTTTCCTGGATTTTATACGCTTAAAATCGGCTCGTTTTAGTTTCATTTCGGACCTTTTAAGTACCAAAATTCATTTAAAAACTGAACGTAAAATTCTAATTTTCCGAGGAGTCCGCCATTTTTCTTGTGACGTATACAATATGGCGGCTCTTTGTTTTTAGTAATAATATTTTTCCGCAAGTCCGGATACGCTTTGGATCTTTATTGAACTCGTACTGGATCGCTGGGATTATTATTTGTGATGGACGATATCGTTTATGGATCTTGGTGATGTATCTTTATATAAATCGATGTAGTCTGTGTAATGTAGTTATTAACGTGTATACCTATTTTATGTATCCTTACAGCTTTACGTAAGCCCTCTGTGACATATAATAATTGAGTCACGGATAATCCCCCCAGTGGTAGATAATTCCGTGTTATATATACGCGTTTGACTGAATTTGTATCTTTATTCACTACATCAATAGATTGATTATAATTCGTCTTACTACATTACTGAATCAGCCCAGCAGCTTGTACTTTTCGCCGCTTAGCGCTTGGTTTATTACCTATCTACGTTCTACTTATACAGCGTTCTGTGTTTACATAATCTGATCATGTCGCACCAGTGTACCGAGTGCCCTGTTCTTATCCCCGATTGGGATTTACATGTATTATGTCTTGCCCACCGATCGTGCTCTCGAGCAGATCAGTGTGCATCCTTTTGTAGGGGTCTTACTGCCGGGCACTTTGATGCCTTGCAGAAGGGTTTTACAAAGGGGTTGCGCACTCGCAGTATCAGTGTTGTTAATGTTGTAGGTAGAAAGTCCGTTGGTACGCCCGACGGCCTCCTTCTCACGGGGGAGGGAAGCTCTGTAACCGGAGCTTCCGTGGCTGTTTCGGCTAACGATATCGGCATGTAGAAACGGTCGGCGTGAGTGGTGGAAAGACGGGACTGGTCCCCGTTAAGTACGCTACTCCGTCAGGCGAGCTAGGCGAAAGCTCGGGGGTTATGTCGACCCCTGAGTTAGTACCTTTCATGCCGGGTGCCAGTAGCAGCGGTCCGAGAGAATCGGTGCCCGCAGCTACGGCGCTTTCTGCCAGTGAGAGTGTGGGGTTCGCCCCCGCACTAGTAACTGGCTCGCTGGCGGTGGGAGTTGCCCTAGCTACCTCGGGTAGTATGGGTACACCTACCAGCCAGTCGGTGGTAACAACGATGGCGGGCGGCCCTGAGCCTGCCGTTGTTTGTTCCGCTAGTAGAACTCTCCGAGATCTACCCCCGCCCCCCCCCCCCCGGTTTTCCTGTCGGCTTACGATTAGCCACGGTTGATAACCAGGGAGGGATTAGTCATTATCGCCCTATTCAGGCAGGATTGAGTGCTCACTCGTCCACGCCGAATGGTGGTATTATGTCTAGTGGATTTGCCAGTCATTATCCTCCCGGTCACTGTGATCGAGGATTAGGACAAGCTTATCCCATGATGAGTACCATTCCAACCGCTTCGGTGGCTGCGGATAATACTCATGCGTTCTACTCTAACGCTCCTATGCAGCAGCATGCTATGTTGCAGCAAGGGGGGGGGGTGAGTGGTTACGCAACAGCGGCAGGCGGTATGCCGAGTGCAGGGCCCTGGGCCCAGTACCAAGCATATCAACCTTGGGCGCAAGCACCAGCATGGCAAGGGTCGTACAACCCTTTGCTTACGCAGGCTGCTAGCCCTCCCGCTTATCCGTACGGTGTAGGAGGTTGGCAGTACGGACAGCCGCCGGGTATGGTTTACCCGTGGCAGTCTGGACAGCCAGCCGGTATGCAACTCGCCTCACAGGCGCAGTATGCACCTCCTCCTCAAGTTCCGTCGGTAGTTAGTGCTGGGAATCCTACGGTGAACCCTGTTCGCCCGGATCTCGGCGGGAGTATCCCCTCTTCATCAGTACCAATCCAAGTCCCTGTGCCGGTTGCCGGCGTGGTGGATATGGATTTGTGTTCGGATGATGCCCGTCCAGAGAGTGAGGATGAATCCGTGTCGGGTTCGTCTGACTCTTCGGGCGAGGGAAAGGGATCGGGAGAGGATGATGAGTCAGATTCCGACGAATCGGTACCTCTACCCCCGCTACCAGCTGAGGAGAGAGCTAATGGCTTTCCATTAGACACGCACTCGATCCTGTCCTGCGTTGCGCGGGACTTAGGCATAGCCTACGAGTCGCGTCGTCCAGCGGCCACACCTAGTGTGTTTAGCGCTACGTGTCCATTACTCTCAGAATCAGTTGAGCCAGCGCTGACTCTTCCTGCAGACTTGGCGTCTGTCTGGGAGGCGGCGAAGTCCCCTCCCTCTAAGAAGGCCTACAAGAAGGGCTGTCTAGTGACGGACGATGATTTCAATACGTATCTCAAGGTGCCTACCATGGACCCAGAAATACAAAAACGCCTACCAGTTGAGGGAAAAGCTCATGATCACGGAACGTACTCCCCGTATTGGGAGGAGTGTCTAAAGTCGGTTAACAGTCGCTTACGGGCGTCTATCAGACTTTCTGCATTCAGTTCCACCGTCGCGGAACACCTTACCAGGTTGACTGCTTCAGGATCAGGCTCGGCGTCGGAGATTGCTCGTGAGGCGTATCTGTTGTCAGATCTCTCTCGCAAATCCTTGCAGTCTTCGATGTCCGCGGCTCACAGGCTTACATCTCTACGCCAATCGAACGCTCTCTCCCTCCTGAGCTCGACCTATGGGCAGCAGTTCGCTGACTCGCTCAACAAGGTCGAGCTCTCTACTCAGGGATTTCTTTTCGGAAACCGTATCTGCGAGCTGGTGGAACAGCGAGCTAGAGAGGTTCTCGATGAGAAGTCACTGGTAGATACGGAGGCGGCGTTGAAGAGCCAGAAGAGGAGGAAGAAATCTGGTAAACGGAGATCTTCGACGAAACCTTCCACTTCGGGTTCTTCTGGTGCGGTACCTTCAGTAGCCTTGCCCGCTGCCGCTTCGACTCCTTCCGCTGGGAAGAGACGTCGTGGTGGCCGGGGGAAGACTTCTGGTCCAGCAGCGTCTAAGGGCAGTAAGCGCCCTAAGACCTCTGGTAAGAAGTCATCTCCCTGAGGGCGCGGCGCCTGCCATCCACTCGTCCGGGGAGCTCTTAGCTCCTCTGCAGACGGTGGTGTCACCGGTGGACTCATATCCACCGGTGGGCGGGCGCTTGCTTCAGTTCAGCGCGGAATGGATCACCATTTTGCCGTCCAACTGGCTACTGGAGACGGTAGAGCGGGGTTACAAAATCGAGTTTACTCTCACCCCGCCACCGCACTCGCGTCGCAGGCAAACACATTTGCCAGCCGACAGAGTACTTCGATCACTCCTTTTGAACGAGGTAGCGTCCCTTGTGGACAAGAGGGCCATAGTCCCTGTCTTCCCCCCGTTTCACGGGGGTTTTTGGTCTACGTTTTTCCTAGCACCAAAGAAGACAGGCGACTGGAGACCAATTCTCAACTTGAAGCCGCTGAACAGGTTTATCAAACCTCAGCGCTTCAGGATGGAAACATTGGCCTCCGTCCTCCGCTGCCCGATCAAAGGCTGTTGGGCAGCGTCCTTGGACCTCAAGGATGCTTACCTTCACGTTCCGATTGCTCCCAAAGACCAGAAATGGTTGCGTTTCCAAGTACAAGACCAGGCGTACATGTTCACATGTCTGCCCTTCGGCCTCTCCATAGCGCCCAGGGTGTTTACCCGGGTAGTGAGAGAGGTGGGAGCATACTTGAGACGCCGGGGCGTCAACATTTGTCAGTATCTGGACGATTGGCTGGTGTATGCGAAGTCTCGAGAAGAGACAGCGCACCACATACAGCTAGTCATCCAGGTGATTACGCGACTGGGTTTTGTAGTGAACTACAAGAAATCCAATCTCGTTCCGACACAGTCTCCGATATACCTCGGGGCACGACTAGACCTGTCGAAGGGTCAGGTTATGCCTTCCCTGGCACGAGTACACAACATGGCTGCCTGCGCTCGCATCCTAGCGGAAGCGAGTGTGGCGCCGGCGGTAGCATGGCTCAAAGTATTGGGCCTCATGGCCAGCATGGTAGATCTGATCCCGCTTTGTCGGTTCCATATGAGGATAATTCAGATTCACCTGCTGGCGCACTACAAGCCAAGTGTTCACTCAGTGTCCAGAATGGTTCCTATCACAGACCTGATCAAGGAGGAACTCCACTGGTGGTACCAACCTGCCAACCTGACATCAGGGATGAATTTTCCATCTCCGCCGACGAGTCGTGTCATCACGACAGACGCGTCAATGTTGGGTTGGGGAGGCCATTGGCTAGACAACCGCGCCTTCGGCCGGTGGTCAAGCATAGAGGCTCAGGTACACATCAACCTGCTCGAACTTTGGGCAGTGGAGAAGACTCTCCTATGGTTCGAATCCGATCTACAGGGACACAATGTCCTTGTCCAGACGGACAACTCGACGGTGGTAGCTTACCTGAACAGGGAGGGCGGGACAAGATCTCCCACCCTCTGTTGCCACACCATGAGACTCATAACATGGTGTCGAGATCACCAGATCACTCTGCGGGCGATTCACATCGCGGGTGTCACGAACATCCTTGCAGACGATCTTTCCAGGGGACGAACGTCCGACCCCACGGAGATATCGTTAGCACCTCAGATAGCACAGACAATCTTTGTACGATTTTGTCACCCAGCGATCGACCTGTTTGCGTCATACCAGAACAAACAGCTACCGGTGTATTGCTCTCGGACTCGCGATCCGAGGGCGTACGCCGCAGACGCTCTATCAGTGGATTGGACGGGACTGACGGCTTACGCCTTCCCCCCCAATATCGCTGCTTCCAAAAGTGGTAGAAAAGGTGGCAAGAGACGACTGTTACGTCCTGCTCATAGCCCCTTTCTGGCCGAAACACGTGTGGTTTCGTCCAATGGTAGATCTTCTTGTGGGTCGCCCCATGTTGCTACCTCCACTTCGGACCTGCTCAGGCAGGGAGTTCACGGCGAATTCCTTCCAAACAAGCACCTACGGTTGACTGTTTGGCCATTATCCGGCAACGATGCCAGGAGAAAGGCTTTTCTCGAAGGTCTGCAGGCTTGGTCGCCTCGGGTCGACGCCAATCCACGCTCAAGACATATTCTAAGCGTTTGGCTCCCTACTACGAGTGGTGTAATGAGAGAGGTATCTCTCCCACTCGAGCAGATGTAAATAGCATTTCGCTATTTTTAACTGAGAGGTTTGATTCAGGACTCCAGACAGCTACTGTCCGGAATTATAAGTCCGCGATCATGTCAGTCCACGTAGGTTTTGAGGACGGATCCACTGTCAATGATGGCGGTGAGGTCAGTCTTCTACTGAAGGGGATGTTCAACGAGAGACCACCAGTCAGGAAGATCGTACCTGCCTGGGAACTTAACACTGTTCTCTAGTACATTAAGGGTCAGCCTTTTGAGCCTATGGCGAAAGCGACCCTCAAAAATATTACTCTTAAGACTGTTATTCTCGTGGCCCTTGCTTCTGCGCAAAGGTCTTCTGAACTTCATGCATTGTCATTTTCTTCAATGTCTCTTTCTCGCGCGGGTGTGACAATGTCTTTTGTTCCTGGCTTTGTAGCCAAGAACGAGACTAGTTCGCACTCGTACTCCACCCTTTACCTTCCTTCCCTCAGTGCCGGGTCATCTGTGCACGATGATAGGTTATGGTGCCCCGTTCGCTGTCTAAGGTATTACTCAGATAGGACGTCCGGAGTGCGAGGTAAAAACAATGATCAACTTTTTTTGACGCACTCCGAGCCACATAAGCCCGCGGCGAAAAGTACTATTGCTCGCTGGCTGGTTCAGGTAGTCAAAGACTCTAACGCAATTATTAATGACGAGCGTGTTACGGCACACTCAACTCGTAGTATTGCTACCTCATGGGCCTACCACCGGGGGTTGTCCATGAGAGAGATATGTGAGGCCGTTTCATGGAAGGCCACCTCAACGTTTTCCGCTGCCTACTACAGGAGCATTAACGGAAACTCGCTCAGGGGCCAATTCGCCCGCAAGGTTCTAGCCGGACCAGTTGCGGGCAGAAATCCAAGAAATTAGGTTAGTTGGTCTATCAGTTATTTATTTACAGGTTGAGCTTGGCTTCTCGGGTTTTGAGTAAAAACGCTAGACTGAAGCTAAGCTTACCGTGGTTCGATTTTTTTGGTTCTGACATCAGTAATTATGATGTGGGCCTTTCAAGATCTGATCCTTTAAATTAATAAATAATATACGCGGTGTTTGGCTTTTTATCGCACCCCCTCCAGGTTCTGTGCTAAACTGGGTTGATGCAAATTAGTCAGATCAAAACATCGAACCGGAAAGCAGTTCGACAGGGGAGTCTCTCCCAGAACTTATTGTTCTTGGGACTCCCCTGTCGAAGCCTGCTTACCGTTGTTCGATGTTTTGATCGCCCGGCCGCCCTAAGCCCCCTGCGACAAAAAGCAGAAGTAGTTTGGATTATTCCGAGGTAGTCCAAGCGAAATTTGGGTGACGGGCTGGCGCGTGACATGGGGTGACGTCACGTCGGTGTGACCCGTGTTTCTAGTTTGAAATATTAGAAATACTTCAGTTTGGAATGCCCGCATCTCCGGGAAAGATGCAAATTAGTCAGATCAAAACATCGAACCAGGGTAAGCAGGCTTCGACAGGGGAGTCCCAAGAACAATAAGTTCTGGGAGATTTCTAGTTTGAAATATTAGAAATACTTCAGTTTGGAATGCCCGCATCTCCGGGGAAAGATGCAAATTAGTCAGATCAAACATCGAACCACGGTAAGCAGGCTTCGGCAGGGGAGTCCCAAGAACAATAAGTTCTGGGAGATTTCTTCACTTTTAGACAATCAAAAGCTTGTCAAGTTATCCATCCATACTAAAGTCCGTATATAGATCACAAAGATCATCACAGAATATTTACTGGGACCCAGTATTGATTTCGTTGATCAGCTCAAATGCCGGAAGAAATGTCCCAACATACTCGTTCATCTGTACTAAGGTCACTATCATTGCACTATCAAGTGTGCTTGATTGATAGAGAACTTTATTAGACAGACGCGATTATGACAAAGCTGTAATCCGTATATAAGTTTGTATCGTTGGGACTTTAATCAAGAAATGCCGGGAAAATATTCTAATCTCCTCTATCACACGTCGCTGTGCGTGCGTTAAGGTATGCCGAAGGTGAACTTTGGCTCTTAGTTTCGAGGTCATCATAAAACAGGCATCGACCTTGAAGCTGAGAATTCGCGCAGCCGGGAAAATATTCTAATCTCCTCTATCACACGTCGCTGTGCGTGCGTTAAGGTATGCCGAAGGTGAACTTTGGCTCTTAGTTTCGAGGTCATCATAAAACAGGCATCGACCTTGAAGCTGAGAATTCGCGCAGTCCAATAACTCTAAACACAGGGGGTGTGACCTATATTAACCTCGGTACCAGACCCCGGTATACACTATATCAGGGATTCACCATTATTCTTTAAGTGGGACTGTAGGATGTTGGCTTCAGGTAGAATATTTATTAGCCTCAAGGCGAGTCCATGGCAGGTAGTACATGTAGTAAGAGCTTACTACCTGCCATGGTATTTCTTTTGGGTTGGGTGGGCAAAGTTTGGTTTTTTATTTATCAGTATTATAGGCGAAGCTTTTTGTGCTGGTATTTTATAACAAACTTCCTACAACCCTCACCCCCTTGAAGTCTAATGGAATATTCAGCTTTACAAATAAATTACACGCGTACAAGAAATCAGGATATGTGGCAACAGTGTTGATGGAATGTTTAGAAGCCATAAAGCAAATATAACACTTGACGTTGAAGACAATAGCCAGACAATCGGTATGGCTTACCGAATTGACTACATAATCACAAAATGCGCCCAACACCGCAGAAAAACGATGGTGGTCTACATGGGTTCTTGAAACATTCATAGGCAGATGTGCTGCACGTACAGCTATCATATTTGATTTAGATCAGTATGATTCTTTACTATTGCCATTTATACTTCTGTATATTGATTGCATATTTTATCATTTAATTTATTTTTCAAAATTGTATTTTATAGCCGAATTCGCCAAGTTAGTACGCTAGTACAGTTGGGCGCATGGGTATAGCAACACTGATTGTATCGATTGTAGTCAATTAATAGTCCTGATACTCGAGCCGACGAAATTGACTCATACACAAAACGCGCCCAACATCGAGGGAAAATCGTTCTTGAAACATTAATTTCGATCTTTATAATTGTTATTAATGTTTATATTTCTGTATACTTCTGTATATTGTTACCATATTTTATAATTTTATATTGTTTTACTTTTATTTTTCATAATTGTAAATATTTTATCGGCTGAAATCGCCAAGTTGGCGTACAGTTGGGCGCATGGATATAGCAACACTGAATGTATCTATTTGTACTTACAATTATCATGATTATGAACATTGTCACGCGCGAGAAGCTATCACCATTTTGGCCCGGGGGGGGGGGTACTTAATTAATGACTAGATTGTCATCGCGCACGGGAAGCTTAACAGCCATTCTTGACGGGGGGTGGGGCACTCATATGCCGTATCTACGAAGGCTTATATGTTAGCACAGCAAATATTTGAAGGTCTATAAGAATAGTCTTAGAAATTCGGAACTTAGCTGGTATTTTTTATTGATTGGCAAAACAAAACAAAACAATATACGAAACCAGTCCCAACTGAATGGCAAAAAAATAGGTTAAAGGCTGTTTTTCTCAAGAAAAAAATATATAGGTCTCAAGAACTGGGTTTTTTTCCTCCTCAATCCAGTCATTCATTGTTGTCAAGGCCTACAGTTATGGGTATAGTTCACAGCATCTTGTGCGTCTAAAATAAGACTAACCATTATAGCTATGCAACTCAAACTTTGGAACACCACTTTTATAAGGATGACCTTTCATGTAGAATAGAAAACTTCAAGTTGAAAATCGGAACATCTACCTTTAAGATAAGAAGGCGCGCTATCATTGAATCGTTGAATTAGTTGTTATCACTTAATTTTGAGGACAAAATCCAATTCAAATTTTGCTGTCTATTCAGCTGTATATGGTCATATTTTTTAACCAGAGCTCAATTGTGTTGCACTAGCACGGAGAGGCAGACGGGAGTATGCAGAACTGAATTCTACCTTAACTTTTTGGTAAAGATCGTTAGTGTCAATTCCTCGTGGTTTATAGAACCGGAGATGTATCTTTAATAGTGACATTAGAACACTTTAGACCCCGTGCCTACCGAGAGAGAGAGGGGGGGGGGGGGCGGAAGTATGCAGAACTGAATTCAACCTTAAAGATCATTAGTGTCCGTTTAACACTTTCCACGCGGCATTCCAAAAGTTTTAAAAAATGTCTAAAAAATTACATATTGTATCACTTTTCCACGTGGAGATGTATCTTTACTAATGACATTTTAGAACATTGGAGACCCCAAGTGCCTTATTGAGAGAGGGGGGGGCGGAAGTATGCAGAATTAATTCAACCTTAAATCATGTAAATATTTAGTAAAGATCATTAGTGTCAACACTTTTCCACGCGGCATGCGTCTACACTGAAAACAAAAACTCGTTTTTAGGGGTGTTGAACGAGAATTTCTTAGTTAGGCATTTTAGTTGAACCGAGTTGAACGAGTAATGATGTTCCTTCTAGCAGAGTGTGCGTGGTCGAACTAATTTTTCAACGAATGAAATGAAGAATAGTAGTAACGCCTTTAGTTGGACACGCCCTACCAATTATATTGTGCTGCTGAACTAATGTCTGAAAATTAGTTGGACTACGAAAGGCAGACCTACGATTTTTTTCGGCCGTACCAGATGCCGGACGAGAGTGCCGCACTAAAGAAGTTGCCGCGCGTGCGTGGTGGTCAATTTGGTCATAGACGTGACGGCGGCGATCATTTCACTCGCAGCTGCACGTTTTTGAGATAAAGATGTCGCAAAAGTGAGTAAAATCCAAGATTGTATTTAAAACAAAAACACATCGTTATAAATTCGTAGACGTAGACGTAGTGATGTAGGTTAAAGTTGGGAGTTTATTGCAGCCATGGCGTAATTTAAATTATCGTCTATGTGATGAGTAAAGTAAGCTTACTTAAATTGTAGCAAATTTTCAATAATGTACTTAATCTGTTTTGTTGTTGTTTCTTCTTGCAGATCAAAGCCATGCAGTAAGCAGATCAAAGCCATGCAGCAAGCCCTACATAGCCATAACAGTATATTTCACGTGTGTGTAGACCATATAAAACTGCTAGAAACGCTAGTACAAGCATCTAGTTGAGCATAGTTGAGCAACTAGTTCAGCTAGCTGCAACTAGTTAAACTAGTAGAAAAGCTTGTAGGGCTGGCACTATTAGGAAAAGTTAGTTGAAGGAGACACCATTTTAACTAGATTTTTTTTTAGTAGGGCACCCCAGAATATTAGTAGGACGCTCCAAAATTCTAGTTTGGCATGGCCGAACTAGTTGCTCAACTAACAAAATATTAGTTTGGCGAATTGGTTCCGCCTGCCGTACTAATATATATATTAGTTCAGCCAAGCTCTACTAGTATATGTTAGTAGATACAGACATCGTTTCAACTAACTTTTCTCTAGTAGGGAATGCTAGTTTTTGTTTTCAGTGTAGACGACATTCCAAAAGTTCACAAAATGTCTAAAAATGACATATTGTATCAATTCCACGTGGAGATGTATCTTTACTAATGACATTTTAGAACATTGTAGACCCCGTGCCGTACCGAGAAGGGGGGCGGAAGTATGCAGAACTTAATTCAACGTTGAATATTTAGTAAAGATCATTAGTGTCATTAACACTTTCTACGCGGCATGCGTCTGTAGACGACATTCCAAAAGTTCACAAAATGTCTAAAAATGACATATTGTATCAATTCCACGTGGAGATGTATCTGTACTAATGACATTTTAGAACATTGTAGACCCCGTGCCCTACCGAGAAGGGGGGGGGGGGGGGGCGGAAGTATGCAGAACTTAATTCAACGTTAAATATTTAGTAAAGATCATTAGTGTCATTAACACTTTCTACGCGGCATGCGTCTGTAGACGACATTCCAAAAGTTCACAAAATGTCTAAAAAGGACATACGGTATTGTATCAATTCGAACCACGTGAAGATGCATCTTTTACTAATGACATTTTAGAACATTGTAGACCCCGTGCCGTACCGAGAAGGGGGCGGAAGTATGCAGAACTTAATTCAACGTTGAATATTTAGTAAAGATCATTAGTGTCATTAACACTTTCTACGCGGCATGCATCTGTAGACGACATTCCAAAAGTTCACAAAATGTCTAAAAATGACATATTGTATCAATTCCACGTGGAGATGTATCTGTACTAATGACATTTTAGAACATTGTAGACCCCGTGTCGTACCGAGAAGGGGGGGGGGGGCGGAAGTATGCAGAACTTAATTCAACGTTAAATATTTAGTAAAGATCATTAGTGTCATTAACACTTTCTACGCGGCATGCGTCTGTAGACGACATTCCAAAAGTTCACAAAATGTCTAAAAAGGACATACGGTATTGTATCAATTCGAACCACGTGAAGATGCATCTTTTACTAATGACATTTTAGAACATTGTAGACCCCGTGCCGTACCGAGAAGGGGGGGGGGGCGGGGAAGTATGCAGAACTTAATTCAACGTTAAATATTTAGTAAAGATCATTAGTGTCATTAACACTTTCTACGCGGCATGCGTCTGTAGACGACATTTCAAAATTTCACAAAACTACCGGTTCTGGCATGTAATAACAATGTAACAAACCACCTTTATGGAAACTGAAGTAATAAAACATGACCATTTACAAATACAAACCAACATTCGATCTAAACAGTACTTACCTTTCAAACGGTGTTATGCATATGACTGTGGTCCATCATGACAATTAGACAAAAATATTAACATTTGTTTTACTTGTAGCACACAAATTCCTTAATTGCAATATTGTTCTTGTAAACAGATTTAGAATATAGTTATAAGCTATAGTTTAATTAGCTCCATCATAGCAAGATATATTCAGCTCATTATCAATCCGCGCACAAAATTTATTTAAGAACGATTTTTGCAAACAAAACAACAAAAATGCAAGTATTTTAATTGCCTACTCTTCCAAATTCAATCATATGTAAACAGTTTTCGCCAATTTGGAACCAAGTAAACTATAGCACTCAACAATAATCGCAGAAGGAATATATGAGGTATGAAGTTACTCCCATTTCGGAGTGTCTGCGCCCGTCGCAAAAACTCCAAAAATGGAGTTTCTGCGCATATACGCAAAAATTTCCAAAATCGGAGGATTGTGCGTCCGTCGCAAAAACTCCAAAAACGGAGGTTGTGTGGACTCTAAGAGAAAAAAAATCCCTCTATAGAGAGAAAAATGTTCCGTCCAAAAATGGAGTTTCTGCGCATATACGCAAAAATTTCCAAAATCGGAGGATTGTGCGTCCGTCGCAAAAACTCCAAAAACGGAGGTTGTGCGGGCTCTAAGAGAAAAAAATCCCTCTATAGAGAGAAAAATGTTCCTCCAAAAATGGAGTTTCTGCGCATATACGCAAAAATTTCCAAAATCGGAGGATTGTGCGTCCGTCGCAAAAACTCCAAAAACGGAGGTTGTGCGGGCTCTAAGAGAAAAAAATCCCTCTATAGAGAGAAAAATGGAGTTTCTGCGCATATACGCAAAAATTTCCAAAATCGGAGGATTGTGCGTCCGTCGCAAAAACTCCAAAAACGGAGGTTGTGCGGACTCTAAGAGAAAAAAAATCCTTCTATAGAGAGAAAAACATAATACGAACTAATAATCCAAGTTTAAATAAACAAATTGACATTTGTGATCTTTGCAAAGTACCTCCTAATCCTAATCCATGTGTATTGATAACCTGTCATTATTAATATATCCACGGACCAGGCGCGTAGCTAGGATTTTTTTCGGGGGGGGGGCAAGATCCCCATAACGGTCCCTATTTCAAAGAAACCAGGTCAAAAAACGGCTGATTAAACATGATTTTCCGCCTTTTTCGTCCCCATTTTGCCAATTTTTTTTATTTTTTAGAGTCCGCAGAACCACCGTTTTTGGAGGTAAAATATTTAAAGTCCGCAGAACCTCCGATTTCGCAGGTAAAATATTTAGAGTCCGCAGACCCTCCTTTTTTGGAGGTAAAATATTTAGAGTCCGCAGACCCTCCTTTTTTGGAGGTAAAATATTTAGAGTCCGCAGACCCTCCGTTTTTGGAGGTAAAATATTTAGAGTCCGCAGACCCTCCGTTTTTAGAGTTAAAATATTTAGAGTCCGCAGAACCACCGTTTTTGGGGTAAAATATTTAGAGTCCGCAGACCCTCCGTTTTTGGAGGTAAAATATTTAGAGTCCGCAGACCCTCCGTTTTTGGAGGTAAACTATTTAGAGTCCGCATAACCTCCGATTTCGGAGGTAAACTATTTAGAGTCCGCAACTGCAATGCTGGAGTGTCTGCGCCCGTCGCAAAAACTCCAATTGTGAAATTCAAAAGTTTGAATTCTGAATGTATTTTCTTTAGAGTCCGCGGAACCTCCGATTTCGGATTTGTGCACCCGTCGCAGAAACTCCAAATTGGGAGTTTCTGCGCATAATACGCAGACCCTCCGAATTTGGAGTTTTTGCGACGGGCGCAGATACTCCGAAATGGGAGTAACTACATACATGAATATATCCTAGAAATTTCGTTTTTAATGAACAAACTACAAATGTTTTTATAGTGAAGATATTGTATGTGTGCATAATAAACATTGTTCGGCAAAGAAATAGCATACACTTTGTTTATATCCTACAAATATTGTCCCTCTTTCACTTTACATAACCCACATCCACGTAAATGCGCCAATTAAAAATACATCTACAAAAATTGAAAATAATATTAGCTTTGTAAATATGTCATATCCATTAATTCAATGTTTTAATAACCATGTTTATGCACCAAATTCAGTAAAACAGCATACCCCACGGTAACCTTAATATTTCAATGGGGACATTATCACTCATCTCATTATAGCAGTTCGTCTGAAATCTGATAAAGACTGTTCCCCTTACAAATATACAACTCTATTCACTAACAGGGCCCAGTCAGGTTTTGTTCAAAATCTCAAACCACAAACCCCGAGAACCGCAAAAACCGAGAACCGCGAAAGCCGAGAACCGCTCTAGTATATCATTATGTTTATAACTGTTAAAATCCATCATATACCGCCGATTTTAGCCATACATTTTATCCGATAACCGATATAATTTAACCAGACCGCTGTTGTTTTCAGGGTGCGCACCACCAAATCACTCCGCATTTATGTAATAACGCAATTCGGTTAATGAAGTTCTAACATTGAAGTCACGATTTTAATAAGAAGATAAGCTTGAAATTGCACGATATTCGGCACTATGATTGAGATATAGGTTAAGATTATATAACCAACAAATCATACTATTTTGAAAACGTTAAGCTAAAATAGGCACGCGGATGTTCACGACAGCCGATACCCAAATATGAGTGATGTGTATCATTGAAAATAGGGTTGCGGCGCTATTTGTCGCTGTAGCAAGAAAAGTCAAGGGATAGGACCATGTTTTGACCTGTGATTTAGAGAGTTGAGATAATTTTCCTTATTTTGAGAGCAAACAGCGTCTCTCAAGTACTGCAGAATATTTCAAAATATGACCATGAAAATGACTCTAAACACGTCTGAAAATGCGCCGCGTATAATTTACGGAGTGTCCCACACATAAATATTCAAAAAATTGAAGACAAATGCTTGAATTTGATATCAAACACTATATCTCAAGTTTTGCAGAAAGCGCCACAATAGCACCGTGAACATGACTGTCAACACTCAATTTTCATGAAGCGTATATTTGGTGGTGCGCCCCCTTATAAGAGGGCTTTTGCAGCACAGTTTTATAGAAATTCCTATTTTATCAACTAAATTATGGGCTTTAGGGATCTATTTTCATCCGTTACCTAACAAGAAGTGGTGTGCCGAAGTAAAATACTCTGAAACAGTGTGCATATTGAATTTAAATTTGTAAAATCTATCAAACAAAGGTTTCACTGCATCACTTGCTCAGTCAAACACATACAGGCTGTATCAAAATGATTTGTACTCTGATATGTTCCATTTTCAAAATAGCATTAAAAATATAAAATCTCTGATAAATACAATATTTTTGATTTTAATAAATAGGGAATTATGTCAACTTATTGATCTGATAATCTGAAGATAATTGGCTGTTGTTTCTGACCGCTATTTTCATTCAAATGAAGATCGACGTAATCATGGTTTTAATCGCAGCAACGCAAATTTAATAGGTTCACTGCACAAACTCTTTATAAGTAGTGAATATATGAGTGCAGTCATGAGGAACTTTGAATTGTGCGCTTCAGATCTAACGTTTCGATGAAAATGATAAAAACACCAATATTCCTTTAAAAGCTTGTAAATTCTGAAAAAAATGTTCGATTGTCGTAAATCAAAATTCTTAGAAAAGATGAAACTTCAATAATTTTGCATATCGAAGCAAAATGGTCTAAATGGTTCGTAACATATCAAAAAAAATGCTGAAAAACTGATCAGACCACGGTACAAATCATTTTGATACAGCCTGTATTTTGATCGCTAGTACACTATGTAAAGGGTTCAACAAAAGAAAGTATACCACTTTGTTTATGTCATTTTGAGTAACTTTCAATTTGTTTTTGTCCAAACAGGCTAGATAGGCATTTAGATGAATCTTTTAGGCATAATTTGATACCAAATTTGCCCCCTAACAACAAAGATAAACCATGGTTAGCACCATTTAAAGGAAAATATCCCATTTTCAAAAGTCGCATTTCCAATATATGGGATATTTTCCTTTAAATGGTGCTAATCAAGGTTTATTTTTGTTGTTAGGGGACAAATTTGGGATCAAATTATGCCTAAATGATTCATCTAAATGCCTATTTAGCCTGTTTGGTCAAAAACAAATTGAAAGTTAGATAGGCCTCCTGAATGAAAGAACAGCCATATGTAGGGAGGAGTGGGGCCAGGGGAGCAGTTGTTGGGAGGGGGGGCAAGGAGGCGGTTCCTTAAAAGTCGCCAATGTTTGGACAGGGGGAGGTTGTATCGCCGCGATCTTAACTAGGCATATACAGTGCTAATCACAAATCCGACATGGGCCCAACTTAAACCCTAAACTCATAACCCTTGGCGCATACTCATTATGAGTTACCCATTCCTACACCCATAACCCATAACCCATAACCCATAATTTTTACCCTACCCCTAACCCCTAACCGCAACCCTAACCCGAACTCATGACCCTAACCCTAACCCATAGCTCTAACCCTAACCCTATAACCCTAATCCTATGACCTTATCCAACCCTAATCTTAACCTTAGCTCGGACCTCTAACCCTAAACACTAACCCTAACCTAATCCTCTTATTGTATTGAGTTTATAGCAATTCAACCGATATCAACGCCGGGCCAAGGAGTCATGTCAGGCTGTCTCCCGTTGTCTGATCCCCCACCCACCGCTGCCACCAGTGTATATTAAGTAACCTATCCCTAATGTAGTCTACATTACTTCTAAGTTATGCCGATGTATTAATAATCTCGTAACGCTCACTCATAAGCGTATGTCTAACCGCGCCATTCGGGCATGAACTTGGCGTATGTATATGCAAAGGCGCATTGCGTAGGTGACACAACGCATGCCAGCTTCAGTTATATTTAGAACCTGAATTACGTTTATTAATCATTATTAGGTAAGGTCTATGGCCTATTTACTATATAAATAACATGTTAAAACATGATTTTTACAAGTGACATTTACAGAAATAATTAGCATGATCTCTATCTCAGTGTGTGTCACGTCAACCAGACATGAATTGAGTCAAAATCGTATCACTTTATGGAGTGTAATATTGTGTAGCTTTATTTTTGATAGACCATGCGTACCCAACGGTAACATTACAAAGTTTTGATGAAATTTATTTATGAAAAAATAAAAAATAAACAAACAGTATTTATGTTTTAAAAATGGACGGACAACATATGTTTGAAGATTGATCAAATGTCGATTTTGATATGTCAAAGCATGCATATGTTTTTAAATGAATTCGATTTGTTAAGTAAATAAGATAACAGCCTGCTATTTAAATTATTGCTATTTTGGGGGTAAAAATACCGATCTTTAAATGGATGTAGTTTTAAAAGTAGTGCATGAAATTTGATGAAATTTGATGTGTATTGTTTAGAATTGTGTTGGTAACAAATAACAATATGAAAGAGATGAAATTGTCAAAATATAAAATTATGGTGGTTCTAAGGGGGCGCACCACCAAATCACTCCGCATTAATGTAATAACGCAATTCGGTTAATGAAGTTCTAACATTGAAGTCACGATTTTAATAAGAAGATAGGCTTGAAATTGCACGATATTCGGCACTATGATTGAGATATAGGTTAAGATTATATAACCAACAAATCATACTATTTTGAAAACGTTAAGCTAAAATAGGCACGCGGATGTTCACGACAGCCGATACCCAAATATGAGTGATGTAGGGTTGCGGCGCTATTTGTCGCTGTAGCGGGAAAAGTCAAGGGATAGGACCATGTTTTGACCTGTGATTTAGAGAGTTGAGATAATTTTCCTTATTTTGAGAGCAAACAGTGTCTCTCAAGTACTGCAGAATATTTCAAAATATGACCATGAAAATGACTCTAAACACGTCTGAAAATGCACCGCGTATAATTTACGGAGTGTCCCACGCATAAATATTCAACAGTGTTTTCCAAATTTTGGTAAAATATTCAAAAAATTGAAGACAAATGCTTGAATTTGATATCAAACACTATATCTCAAGTTTTGCAGAAAGCGCCACAATAGCATCGTGAACATGACTGTCAACACTCAATTTTCATGAAGCGTATATTTGGTGGTGCGCCCCCTTCAGAAGTTGTGATCGCCACGTTTCTAGAAATAAGCTTTTTGGAAATTACCACATTTAGGCACAAATACTTCTCTAGATAAGATTTATATTATTTAATAACTGTAGAAATAAGTATTTAATTATAAAACCAAAGGTTGATGAAGTACAATTAGTCCTTTTAACTCCCGCCTTTAGAGATTTTCCCTTTGACCAATCAACATAATTATTAGATTGCGACTGACCAGCCAATCATGAACCTCGTTGTTTCAGCCCTGCGTAGTTCAAGAAGCGTCCATAGTTACGAAAATTCTAAAACTCCGCGTAGATCTACAACCACGCCTAACGCACTAGACGCGACTCAAAGTGAGTATAAATAGGGGTGTATTTGTAGAAAAGAGTCAGTAAAAGGCCGGGGCACGGCACCGATCAACCAGATCAGGTAAATGCCTCCGACCCTGCTAAAGGGTTTGCCGAAAGGCACTTTAGCGCTGCAAAAAGGGATGACAGTTGGTAAACAGACCTATGCTCTTTAGGACTGCCAACTACAGTATCTCCCGGGCTATCCCCTTGCCCTATTTATGAAGACTGAAAGTTTGACATAACAGACCTACGCTCTTTAGGACTGCCGAACGTCCCGGGCTACCTCTCGCCCTATTTTTAGGATGGAAAGTTGACAACCAGGCCCTACATGTACCTCCTTTTACAAAACAAAAAGGCGTCATCTCATCAATAAATAGGCTAACAAATGTCTGATCATTCTCAAATGAAAGCCATTTAAATACACTTTTCTTCTAAATAGTTGAACAGTTACTACGTCTGAAACTAACCAAAGTCATAACCTTAAAGCAGATCATAATCTCTGCATAGTTTCGAGCAGTTGTACGTCAAAGAATTTATTACCCTTTTCTCTTTTTAATAATGTGCCGTTTGGGACGAGTGTACGCACAGACACACCAGACCATGGTTTTAGAGTCGGAAGACTAAGAAAGGTCGCTTGTTGTGCGTAATAGTTCCCCCAACATTTTTACAAGAAGGTCCTTTAAAAAGGGCAATGCTTTGGTACAGTATCGGACGTAGAAACGTATTTTGCAATAAGGTAAGGTTGTCATTTCCCCTTTATGAATCACATCATAGTTTTACAAACAAAAAACTCCTTTTAAAAGTAACATCTCATTCTAAATCCAAATGACCTTATTCTATCATTAGGTCGTCCGTAGGAAGAGACCTTATGGCAGCATCCTTCGTGTGTGTTGTCTGTGTGTGGGGTGTGTGTGTGTCAACAATTTGGTATACACTTTTTGTTTTGTCCATTTCTTTTCCATACAATGACCAATTGCAATCAAACTTCGGTCATAGATGCAACATGGAAACCTTCATATGTTAATGAGGTCAAAGGTCACATACCAAGGTCAAAGGTCATCTGAGGTCAAGATGTAAAATTTAGTATACACTCTTTGTATTGTCCATTTCTTTTCCATACAATGACCAATTGCAACCAAACTTCGGTCATAGATGCAACATGGAAACCTTCATATGTTAATGAGGTCAAAGGTCACATACCAAGGTCAAAGGTCATCTGAGGTCAAGATGTAAAATTTAGTGCACACTTTTTGTATTGTCCATATCTTTTCCATACAATGACCAATTGCAACCAAACTTCGGTCATAGATGCAACATGGACACCTTCATATGTTAATGAGGTCAAAGGTCACATACCAAGGTCAAAGGTCATCTGAGGTCAAGATTTAAAATTTAGTACACACTTTTTGTATTGTCCATTTCTTTTCCATACAATGACCAATTGCAACCAAACTTCAGACATAGATGCAACATGGAAACCTTCATATGTTATTAAGGTCAAAGGTCACATACCAAGGTCAAAGGTCATCTGAGGTCAAGATGTAAAATTTAGTACACACTTTTTGTATTGTCCAATTTTCCATACAATGACCAATTGCAACCAAACTTCAGATAGATGCAACATGGAAACCTTCATATGTTATTAGGGTCAAAGGTCACATACCAAGGTCAAAGGTCATCTGAGGTCAAGATGTAAAATTTAGTACACACTTTTTGTATTGTCCATTTCTTTTCCATACAATGACCAATTGCAACCAACCCTTGGTCATATATGCAACATGAAAACCTTCATATGTTAATGAGGTCAAAGGTCACATACCAAGGTCAAAGGTCATCTGAGGTCAAGATGTAAAATTAAGTACACACTTTTTGTCTTGTCCATTTCTTTTCCATACAATGACCAATTGCAACCAAACTTGGGTCATAGATGCAATATGGAAACCTTCATATGTTAATGAGGCCAAAGGTCACATACCAAGGTCAACGGTCATCTGAGGTCAAGATGTAAAATTGGCTGCATATGTAAAATTGATTACATTTAAACAGATGAAGTACAATTGCAACCAAACTACCCATATAAAAGGACGACCTATTTGGGACCGCTGTCCCTATTTTTTAATATGTTATCGTTATTATTACAAAATCCATTTATGATAAAAGTTGTCATGATTTGATATTTAAAAAGAGACTATCATACCTCTTTAGACATGATCATCGTCACATTCAAATAACCTTGCTATAAATAAGATAGTGCTGACAATGATGCTTATTTGAGACATGAAATGGTATTGCCTAAGAAGAGAGTTTGATATGTCAGGCACAACTTTCAATAAATGAGTAGTTTAAGAACCTTATCTTTGTAAATGAGTAAATAAATATTATGCTATGTCTATAGCAGCCACTTTCGTCAAAAAGAGACAACAAGAAGTAGTCACACAACAGTTGTTTATTCCAGTCTATGGTCTTTAATAATAATTTGCTGCATCTTTGGATTCATAGAAATTACCGGGAGTAAGGAAGACGCACGCTACCTCGTAATGCTTCCTTTATCCCGAGATACCTTAAAATCCATGAGACGTAATACCAAGGTATTATTTTTATCATCTGGGCAATTCCACGCGTTGCGGAATGACATTTACACACAAAAATCCACTTTCTTTTGTGTGTAAAACTCAGAGATTTGTAGTTACTCCCAATTTTACAACTTTATTGTCTCGCCTGATGTAATCAGAAAAAGAGACTATGTTATCACTATTTCTGTCCGGCGTCCGCCGTATGGCGTCCGCCGTGTGCTAAGAAATACCTTTGTGACGCGATATCTGGAGATCCGTAAGGCCTATCGTGATGGGACTTGGTGGAGGGAAGAGGGTGGTGCGTTCTGTTGCTGATTGGTTTTTCAAGGTCATTGGGGTCATTCAAGGTCATCGGGGTCAAATATGCTTAAAACTTTTGAGACGCTTTGTGACGCGATATCTAGAGATCCGTAAGGCCTATCTTGATGGGACTTGATGTCAGGGAAGGGGGTGGGGTGTTCTTTTGCTGATTAGATTTTCAAGGTCATTGGAGGTCATTCAAGGTCATCGGGGTCAAATATGGGGTCAAATAAGATCCGTAAGGCCTATCTTGATGAAATTTGGTGGAGGGAAGGGGGTGGTGTTCTTTTGCTGATAAAATTTTCAAGGTCATCGGAGGTCATTCAAGGTCATCGGGGGTCAAATATGGGGTCAAATAGATCAGTAAGGCCTATCTTGATGGGATTTGGAGGGAAGGGGGTGGTGTGTTCTTTTTGCTGATTAAATTTTCAAGGTCACCGGAGGTCATTCAAGGTCATCGGGGTCAAATATGGGGTCAAATAGATCAGTAAGGCCTATATTGATGAGATTTGGTGGAGGGAAGGGGAGTGGTGTGTTCTGTTTGCTGAATAAATTTTCAAGGTCATCAGAGGTCATTCAAGGTAAGGTCATCAGGGGTCAAATAAGATTCGTAAGGCCTATCTTGATTGGATTTGGTGGAGGGAAGAGGGGTAGTGTATTCTTTTTGCTGATTAAATTTTCAAGGTCATCTGGGGTCAAATAACATCCGTAAGTCCTATCTTGATGGGATTTGGTGGACGGAAGAGGGATGGTGTGTTCTTTTTGTTGATTAATTTTTCGAGGTCATCGGAGGTCATCTGGGGTCAAATAAGATCCGTAAGGCCTATCTTGATGGGATTTGGTGGACGGAAGAGGGATGGTGTGTTTTTTTGCTGATTAATTTTTTAAGGTCATCTGGGGTCAAATAAGATCCGTAAGGCCTATCTTGATGGGATTTGGTGGAGGGAAGGGGGATGGTGTGTTCTTTTTGCTGATTAAATTTTCAAGGTCATGAGAGGTCAAATATGGGGTCAAATAGATCAGTAGGGCCTATCTTGATGCGACTTGGTGCAATTTTCAAGGTCATTGGAGGTCATTCAAGATCGTCTGGGGTCCCCCTAAAATGTCTTGCCTCCTTTTGCCCCCCCCCCCCCCCCCCCCCACCCCAATTATGATGCTGGCGCCGCCACTGCATAGTCCAAATGGGGTGGGGTACCATCTAAACTTTGAAGGGCCATAAAGCGGAAACGATTCGTTTGTGTTCCGCAAAAAAAAATTAGGACTGGGTAACATTTGAGCATCCCTTAAGGTATTACATCCCTTGCATTAACTACAATGCATACCTCTGTGACAGTGCTACATTGTATCATATGTTTCATCATCATTTCTTTCAAGTCACTTTTGATGAACAGGCGAGACGCGCCGTTCGAGAACCGCCTTGTTTTACATGTTTACACAAAGTGAAAACTCTGTGAACTTTTTAGAGAGTATCATTATTGAAGTTACTTTTTAGAAGGTTTGAAGTGTTAGCTTACTTACAAAAGCATTTTCATAAAACTTAATCATCAGTTAGGATTTCTAGTAGGTCATCAAAAAATAAAAGTAGGTGTTGCGGAATGACGTTGCGGAATGACAGTGTGAATTTGTGTGCAAAACTCCATAGAGAAAAGAAAAAACATGCTTTTATGCTTTAATATGCATAAATAATAAAAGAAAGAGTAATCGGTGGCATTTCATACGTTACAAATTCGTGAATACAAGTAACCCAACTATTTTCACATTGAAATCATCATTTACAGGTAAAGTAGCCATGTTTTTGTGATAAAGTTGCTGAATTCAACAGCTTGCACATCAAAAATGCTTAATTCAGCAAATTATGAGTTTTCATCAGTTTTGAAACTTTTTTAGAAGTTTAAAAGTCCATATTGAATGAATTATCATAAATAAGGATGATCTTATACCACGTACACAAAAATATCACAATTTGCTCAATAAATTACCTAAATATAG
>JAYJML010000747.1:0-10317 GCA_035610835.1 Ophiura sarsii | reverse complement strand
AATTGAGTTTTTTCGTCAGGGGGGCATTTGCCCCCCCCCCCCCCCCCCTGAGCTACGCCACTGAGGTTAGGAACCAATGATCTATACTACTTAAACCAAGAAAAAAATCATCTTTTTGCACAACTTCCTTTTTCTCGCATAGCCTATAATGAAATAGCTGTCTAACTTAGATAAAAAGCCAATATTGATTGGAAATGATGGCATTTCAATAGAAAATCGGTCAAAAGTACACACCAAATTGCCCAAATGGGTTCGAGAATTGATTTTTATCCTCAAAATTATGAGGGCGGCACATCCCCCCTCAGACTCCCCCCTGTCCGCGTTAGTTACCGTGGAGGGCGGTGCTTTGCACCTCTTTGGTTACTCACAATAATTACTCACTATTTCAGTTTTTTAACCTTGATTTTTCCCCCACCCCCTATACAAATAACCTGGCACCGCCCCTGGCTGTAGGCCTACCTTTTTGACTGTGCGATTTCTTTTGATTGTGCGATTTTTTTTGACTCTCCCTCCCAGCGAATCCCGAAAGTTGACAGCCCTGATACTCGGTAACCAAAAAAAACGGGACTAGAGGGGGAAACCCCTTTGACTCCCAGCTATATTTAAGCAAAATGCCAGGCAAAAAATGTTAAAAATAATCATTGGATGGTTTAAGGAAAATAGTTAAGTTTGTGAGCCTAGAAGCGGCTTTAGAAATACCCTCAGCGAGCACCTAAATTCAAAATTTTCTCGGGCCCTTAAGCGGGCCCGGAACACCATGCCTCATTGGGTTTGCTCAATACCAATTAAACTAAAGACGGAACCTCACCTTTGATACCCATCTATATTTAAGCAAATGACGGGCAAAATGTCAGATGACATACCGTTATAAAGGAAAATAATATGATAACATGTGTGAGCCTTTAGAATGCCCTCGGTGAGCATCAAAGCATCATCTAGCCCTTAGGTGGGAACAACCCACCTCTTGACATACACACCTGAAAGCAATTTCCAGCGGTCATTATAGCAAAAACAATTTTAAAGTGCCTGAAATTTGAAGGAAAATTATATAATAATTAGGCCTACAATCTTGGAAAAAAGTCCTTGGAACGCAAAAGCTGAGCTGAGCACACGTGCTGGGTATTGCGTGCATGTATTGATACTTAGTGTCTTCTGTTATAAATGGAAATTGTTCAAATGAGATTTTTCCTTCCCCACCCCCCATCGATCAATGTTGGGACACTCTGGCAAGCTGCAGGAGCCACTGGCCTTGGTCAACATTGTACGGGGGAGTGGGGGTGACACTTTTCCGTTAATCACACGCAGGTGTTCCAAGACTTGTTTCCAGGATTGTATAAGAGGAATGCAAAATATTTGATCTAAATTTCGTTTTTCTATCATAAATCCAAAACCGAATGTCTTATGAATCTCATATTACACACGATTTGAGCAAACAATAGGGGCATCACAAATATTATAAAAATGATGATAGGGAATTAATTTTATTTAGGGAGTGGGCACTGAAAACAATTATGTATGTCATATTTAACTACAATTTGACCCGTTTCTTGATCCCGCGCGCAATAATCTAATGTTTATAAATCAATAAAGCAAAAGTATAAAGTTCTTGCTGAGAAATTAACATTTTTATACTTTTAATAATGTTATCACATTGCCTATTTGTTTGTTATTTGAAATATGAAACTATACATTTACACTTTCCACGCGACAAGCGTCTGCAGACGACAATCCAAAATTGCACAAAATGTTTCAAAAATGTCAAAATTATTGAATGTCATTTTACCAATATTTGGAATCACCTTGTGAAATGCATTCAAATAAGTACAAAAACATGCCTATCATTTGTTCAGTTATCCTTGAGATAGACATAAAAGTTAGACAAATCTGTTTTGTACCGTGGTTAAACCAATAGCCGCGTTGAAAGTGTTAACATTTGCCGAGCATTAAACGTTTATTTGCAATACTATTCCTATCTATTGAAGATAGCTCATAACAGAAAAAAAGGACACAAAAGTCACGCCATGAGAGCGACTCGAACCGACGCCAAGCAGGCTATATAAAGGGTGCCAACGAACGCTCCTATCCACTGGGCCAAGCGGTCAGTGCTTACACAAGCGTGGATTTGTTTTATTATACATGTTATAGTAAAGCATTATTGCAAAGTATCACACACTTTACACACACTTTACCATCAGTTTACCATTGGGACATTTTGCTTAAAATAGGCAATTGAACGTTTTTTCATACTGCCTTTGAGTTATCAAGATATGCATATGTGTTAGCTATACTAATCATGCATGTTGTAACTCCGAAATATAAGCCGCATGGGTCACATCTACATATTTTGATAACAGTTTACCATTTAAAATGAAAACAAAATATGTATACTAATATTATACTATAGAAACGACGGTAAAGTGCTCAATGAACACGTGTTTCAAGGCAACACTTTACCATACACTTTACAATACACTTTACCATTACCGTCCCAACTCGTCTGATGATAACTTTGTGAATAAATCTAAATTCATTAATCGCAGTGCTATTTTAATCAATAAATACAATAAAATATACTACTTACATGGTTTATTTATGTATTCACGTATATTATATATTACTTAAATGGTTTATGTATTCACTTATTTAGTTGTTTGGGTTGTTTTTGAGGATGAGATTGAACTGAAGGCCTATAGATTATATTATCGTCGTGCTTACTCATCTGACTCATTAGCTCAGTTGATAAGAGCGCTAGTCTATAACCATCCGCAGGTCCCGGGTTCAAATCCTGGATGTGCAATTTCTTTTACTGACAATCATTTATAATTTGTGGAGTAAGAAGAAACATTTACTCATCATCCAACCATGTCCAACTATTGTTTTTCCAATTATTTTCAAATATTTCCAAAAAATAAATACCAACAGTTTTGAAAAAAAGGAGTAAGAAAAAAGTAATATTTGAAAAAATCCATAAAATAAGGGTTTGTGAATAACATGTCGGGACAAAATACCAGCAATTTCAAAATGTTCAAAATAAATTCCAAAAACTGTAGGCAAAAACGTCCTCTGACAATTTGAGCCAAAAATGTGGTTGATAATAATATGTGGAAATGTAGAATTAAATCCAAATGTAGTTTTTTCAAAAATTCTTTTTAATAAAACAGCCAACAAAGTGTACGTATAGGCTTAGGAACATTCGAGCAGAAAAAAAGTGTTTTGAAAAAAGGTGTTTTTCTTGCATTTTTTCTTGGTGACTATTGGGCCGGGGGATTCATCGTCCCTTTGCAACACAAGTGATGCAAAACAACGACCGAAAATCAGAAAATACATAATAACAGATGGGCATATGAATAATGAGCATCTATTATTATATTACAACCCGTTAATGCAATACAAAAGATAGCTGTCGAATCTGTCAAACAGAAGTTACTGCTATCTACAGAAGATAGTTATTTACAAGTAGGCCTAAGTTGTTTTACAATTAGTTGTGTTACTTTCAACCCCATATATAGATTCCGTTACTTTTACTTTTAGACACTCTTTTGCATATCTGACAATACATCAATAAATCTCGTAGGAGTATCTGAAAACGCCACATTATGCATTGCAATAATAGGCAATTATTATACATCTTCGAAATGCATTAGTTTGTATAGGGAATTGTTTTCACTGAACGTTCCCGTATTAAATGAATGTCTTTATAAAAAGAAATATTGGGGTTGCCAAGCGTATGGTCCACTGCCAAATACTGTGCAATTTGAGATACATGTGACATTTAGTTTTCGAGATATGATAGAAAAACCAAATTTAGATGATTTTTTTGGCAATCTGCGTATACATAAGAGGAATGCAAAATATTTGATCTAAATTTCGTTTTTCTATCATAAATCCAAAACCGAATGTCGTATGAATCTCATATTACACACGATTTGAGCAAACAATAGGGGCATCACAAATATTATAAAAATGATGATAGGGAATTAATTTTATTTAGGGAGTGGGCACTGAAAACAATTATGTATGTCATATTTAACTACAATTTGACCCGTTTCTTGATCCCGCGCGCAATAATCTAATGTTTATAAATCAATAAAGCAAAAGTATAAAGTTCTTGCTGAGAAATTAACATTTTTATACTTTTAATAATGTTATCACATTGCCTATTTGTTTGTTATTTGAAATATGAAACTATACATTTACACTTTCCACGCGACAAGCGTCTGCAGACGACAATCCAAAATTGCACAAAATGTTTCAAAAATGTCAAAATTATTGAATGTCATTTTACCAATATTTGGAATCACCTTGTGAAATGCATTCAAATAAGTACAAAAACATGCCTATTATTTGTTCAGTTATCCTTGAGATAGACATAAAAGTTAGACAAATCTGTTTTGTACCGTGGTTAAACCAATAGCCGCGTTGAAAGTGTTAACATTTGCCGAGCATTAAACGTTTATTTGCAATACTATTCCTATCTATTGAAGATAGCTCATAACAGAAAAAAAGGACAAAAAAGTCACGCCATGAGAGCGACTCGAACCGACGCCAAGCAGGCTATATAAAGGGTGCCAACGAACGCTCCTATCCACTGGGCCAAGCGGTCAGTGCTTACACAAGCGTGGATTTGTTTTATTATACATGTTATAGTAAAGCATTATTGCAAAGTATCACACACTTTACACACACTTTACCATCAGTTTACCATTTGGACATTTTGCTTAAAATAGGCAATTGAACGTTTTTTCATACTGCCTTTGAGTTATCAAGATATGCATATGTGTTAGCTATACTAATCATGCATGTTGTAACTCCGAAATATAAGCCGCATGGGTCACATCTACACATTTTGATAACAGTTTACCATTTAAAATGAAAACAAAATATGTATACTAATATTATACTATAGAAACGACGGTAAAGTGCTCAATGAACACGTGTTTCAAGGCAACACTTTACCATACACTTTACAATACAATACAAATGAGCATTTATAAATGAGCATTTATACAATACAATACAAATGAGCATTTATAAAGCGCCTTTTCATCAAGATCAAAGCGCGTGAGAAAAGCAAACCCAATGGAACAAAAGGATAATGAACAAACAAACATCATATAAAGTACAATATGATACAAGTTACACGACATTTGGATACAAATATGTTTTGACAGATTTCTTGAACATGTGTAAAGAGTCCTGATTTCTTATGAGAGCGGGAAGGTGATTCCATATTGCTGGAGCGACATAGGTGAAAGTCCGATTATTGGCTGATGTAAGAGTTTTGATGGTTGAATGCTGAGTTAGTTGTGTAGTATCCAAAGCCGATCGCAGGTTGCCACGTCGTGGTTTGTTCAGAGAAAGGCAAGATGATAGGTAGCCCGGTGCTACGCCTGAGAGGCACTTAAACACAGTAACTAAGATTTTAAAAGTCACACGTTCTCTGACCGGCAACCAATGCAGCTCCTGGAGACAAGGCGTTGCATGATCAAATTTCTTAGCCATACAAATGAGCTTAGCCGCCCAGTTTTGGGTTATTTGTAGACGTTGAATGTCACAGGCGTTTGAACCGAGGAGCAACCCATTTCCGTAATCTAAACGTGATAAGATCAACGCACGCACAATTAGGTGACAAGTATCGTAGTCCATAAATTTACGGATCCGGGTTATGTTTCTGAGTTGATAAGTCAGGCTAGAACATAAGGTTTTAATGTGAGAATGCATGGACATAGAGCTGTCAAACACAACACCGAGGTTGCGGACGCTGTCAGATGGCTTGATAACTTTGTCGCCGACCTGAAGAGAAACAGAAGGTACCTTGCTTTTGAGATGGTCTGGCACAGCGATAAAGAACTCTGTTTTCTGTTCATTGAGCTTCAACATGTTGAGAGTCATCCATGATTTGATGTCGGATATGCATGAAGAAAGCCGAGACAGGGCGGTAGATATGGATTCCTGGTCATGTATATCAAAAGGTACATACAGTTGGATGTCATCTGCGTACAGGTGATATTGCAGGTTATGCTTCCTAATGATGCGGCCAATTGGAATGGAGTAAATGGCGAATGACTGGGGACCAACTATAGATCCCTGTGGTAACCCATATCTTAATCTGTTGGTATCAGAGGAGACTCCATTGATGCAAACACTAGTTGTTCTGCCGGTAAGGTATGACTCTATCCACTTGAGTGCAACTCCTTTAATCCCTACGTCATGGGAAAGTCGGTTGAGCAAGATAGAGTGATTCACAGTATCAAATGCTGCGCTCAGGTCTAGAAGGACGAGGAAAACACCTTTCCGTTGAGATAAGTTCTGCATTATGTCATCTTTAACTTTAAGAAGCGCTGACTCAGTGCTATGCAAAGCCCTGTATGCTGATTGTAAAGGTTCTGCAAGATCTTCGCGGATCATGTAGTCAGTGATGCTTTTGATAGCTTGCTTTTCGATAACTTTAGATACAAAGGGGATGTTAGACACGGGTCTGTAGTTTTTCAGCAGATTGCGATCCAGAGATTGTTTCTTAATGATGGGGGTAATCACGGCATGCTTGAGAGGTGTAGGAAAAACACCCGTCCTGAGCGATGTGTTGACAATCCGTGTGATGACCGGAACAAATGTCTGAGTGTTTTGCTTTAAGAACCAAGTCGGCAACGGGTCGAGAAGACATGACTTTGAAGGCGCTTTGTTGATATACTGCAGAATGTCCTCTTCACTCACAAGATCAAATTCGCGAAATTCGCAATCAACTGCGTGTTGAGGGACTGGGTCAGTATAGTTGCCTTCATTAAGCTCTAGTTCAATGCTCTTGTATATCTTGTCAACCTTATCTGTGAAGAATGTGGAAAAGTCGTTACTAAGATCTTGATCAGATTTGTCATCCGGTAGTATTTTGGCACCTCGATTAAGAAGGGTTTTAACCTTCTTAAAAATGGTCTTAGTATCTGCATGCTCAAGCTCAGACCTGTAGTGATCTTTCTTTGCATTGTCAAGTAAGTCATTGACCACTATCCTTTGGGCTACATATAGCTCATGATGGACTTCAAGTCTACTCTTCCTCCACATCCGTTCATACTTGCGGCGAAGGCGGCGGGCAGCATGAATCTCACTATTGTACCAACGGTGATGGGGTCTATTGGTACGAGATCTTGTGGTGATGGGAGCATGTTTATCAAGAGTTTGCTTTATGGTGCGGTTATAGAGTTCAACAAGATCATTGGCATTATCACTATGTGATTCAAGTAGAGGTGCAAGATCGTCGTTGAAAGATTTGGTATCAATGTTCCTCATCTTGCACTCACCTTACAATACACTTTACCATTACCGTCCCAACTCGTCTGATGATAACTTTGTGAATAAATCTAAATTCATTAATCGCAGTGCTATTTTAATCAATACATACAATAAAATATACTACTTAAATGGTTTATTTATGTATTCACGTATATTATATATTACTTAAATGGTTTATGTATTCACTTATTTAGTTGTTTGGGTTGTTTTTGAGGATGAGATTGAACTGAAGGCCTATAGATTATATTATCGTCGTGCTTACTCATCTGACTCATTAGCCCAGTTGATAAGAGCGCTAGTCTATAACCATCCGCAGGTCCCGGGTTCAAATCCTGGATGTGCAATTTCTTTTACTGACTATCATTTATAATTTGTGGAGTAAGAAGAAACATTTACTCATCATCCAACCATGTCCAACTATTGTTTTTCCAATTATTTTCAAATATTTCCAAAAAATAAATACCAACAGTTTTGAAAAAAAAGGAGTAAGAAAAAAGTAATATTTGAAAAAATCCATAAAATAAGGGTTTGTGAATAACATGTCGGGACAAAATACCAGCAATTTCAAAATGTTCAAAATAAATTCCAAAAACTGTAGGCAAAAACGTCCTCTGACAATTTGAGCCAAAAATGTGGTTGATAATAATATGTGGAAATGTAGAATTAAATCCAAATGTAGTTTTTTCAAAAATTCTTTTTAATAAAACAGCCAACAAAGTGTACGTATAGGCTTAGGAACATTCGAGCAGAAAAAAAGTGTTTTGAAAAAAAGGTGTTTTTCTTGCATTTTTTCTTGGTGACTATTGGGCCGGGGGATTCATCGTCCCTTTGCAACACAAGTGATGCAAAACAACGACCGAAAATCAGAAAATACATAATAACAGATGGGCATATGAATAATGAGCATCTATTATTATATTACAACCCGTTAATGCAATACAAAAGATAGCTGTCGAATCTGTCAAACAGAAGTTACTGCTATCTACAGAAGATAGTTATTTACAAGTAGGCCTAAGTTGTTTTACAATTAGTTGAAAAGCATGCAAGAAATTACAGTTTTTAATCAAATTGGATTTTGGAACATAGGCCTAGGCTATTAACATGTTTTATACACCTCATGGCTCTAATGTTTTCAACCATTGATGATTATATAGGTGTTTTTGCAACACATCGTCCGAGCAGGGCGTGCACAAAAAAGATTTGCTGTACGAAAGTAGTCTCATCATAAGTAGCCTACGTGTTTTGAATTTGAAAGGTCGTAAGAAAATGTGCGCGAAGCGCACAAAAAAATGGCATTTACACTCCAAAATAGCCTCTAAAATCACCCCAATCACCACCATCTTTATAGTTTAAAAAAGTTACACAACCCCCCCTGTTTAAGAATAAAAAGTTACATAACCCCCCCCCCCCTATTTCAACATGACCCCCCCCCCCCCGCTATATTTTACCCCCCCCCCCCCCCCCTCAACCATAAATAATGAACGGTCCCTAAAGGGAAGAATCCAGCCTCTTTTTGTTTTATTTTTATTTTTTAACACACATAGTGTCAATACATGTACATATAACCAAATTTTTATTTTGAACCTAACCATGAAGCTCAACTACCTTCATGGCCTAACTGACCAAGTATCATAAATGCAACATTTGAAAAGACGGTTTCTCAAAAACATATATAGTTCTAATAAGTAATATAAGGACAAATTCGTTTTTAACGTACATGGGCGTAACTAGAGGGGGAGGGGCATTGTCCCCTCCCCTGCCAGAAGGCTCGTCGCCAAATACTCGGTTATGCCCCCCCCCCCCCCCCCTGTCCCACAGACCTGTCCCCCTCATGTCCTACCAATTTCAAGACTCTAGTTACGCCACTGGTTACTAGTACTTGCCGAATACTTTAGGCGTTGACTTGTCATTTTGATATTATTATTGGTTTTGAATATTTCTAATATTACTTATGCATGTATATCTACCAGTTGATTAAAACAGAAGGAACAAATACAACAATAACCACAATTTAATATGCTCATAAGTTATACAAAACGATGGACTGTGAAATTTAATTTGGGTAGGGGAAGGTGGGGTAATGGCGGACGCGGGGTAATCGCGGACACTGCTACAACTGATAAGTGGCGATAGTGGGCACTATTTAACTATCGTATGCTGTTACGAATTACTGCACTAAGCTTGCGCAGCAGCAGACCGAAGGGCTCATCTGCTTTATTTTCTCAACAATCGCAAAAATCAGGTAAGTGACTCTTTGACTTTTTGGTGCCTATGGCTTAAAACGATTATAATATACTTATGCAACGTAGGCCAGAGATTTAGTTTATTTTTTATTATAATGTATATTGAATACTTTTAAAGATCGTTGTGGACACATTAACGTGTATAATGCTTGATAAAGAAATACATTATACAAGATACAAGGGTACAAAATGGCGTCGTCCGCCATTGCCCCCAAGGCGCAGGGTAATGCCGGACGACGCCATTTTGTGTATTGCGTCGTAGCTTCGAATTTCAAAATAATGAGTTGATAAAAACTTGATAAAAGGTAGAAACTTCACAGTGCTTTGTGTTTACATTATTGTTATTGTTATATGACGTATTATATGTGTGTTATACCTCTCTGACAAAATGTGTCCGTCATTACCCCACCTTCCCCTACATGTTTGGTCTGTTTCAGCACTGTTTACAATTAAGGCAAACTATCCCTTATTACATTTATCGGGATATGAATACACATGGTGTTAATACATACATGTATAAACCAAATTCTGATTTTTAGCCTAACTGATGATAATAAATGCAACATTTGCAAAGACGGTTTCTCAACAATTAGGTATAGTATTATAAGGACACAGTAGTTATTAACGTACAAGGGCGTAACTAAAAGGGGAGGGGCATTGTCCCCTCCCCCGGTCAGAAGGCTCGCCGCCTTGATGCCCACCCATGAAATAACAAACTCTCTGTATATTAACAATAAATACTCGGTTATGCCCCCACCCCACCACCCGATCGCAGACCTGTCCCCCG